>JAEMPF020008512.1:7176-28911 GCA_022496165.2 Catalaphyllia jardinei | reverse complement strand
GTTCTTTTCAGAACTATTCTCACCCGGACGATCACACAATACGAACTACTGATACTCCTGGGTTCAAACCATTTACCAATCAAAAACAGTTGATCCCAATAGAACACAACCTAAGATCAACATTAACTGCACATGTCCAACTGAGGTTTGAGGTTAAATACTTGCCGTTCATATGTTAATACGTTGGTAGATTTTTATGTAGATTAGCGTAAACTGGAGTGAATAAGAATCATTCCGTCAGTGCATTGGGATATGACAGGATTAACAAACAAATAAAGAATATAGAAAATGTTTTCTAGCTTGTGTAGCTTTGTAAAGAAATAAGTCATCATCAAACACACGTTTGACTTAAACTGGCAACATACTGGATTTTCACTAAGGATCAATGCCTTTCTACAGACAACAAAAAAAAATGACTATACATTGTGGGACGGTACGATAATTTACCTGAAAAATTAATATAATCAGTTTGTAGAAAAAGGGGTTTACTTTAACTGATTTTAGAGTTTGTATGTGGAATAAAATAAAATCCAATGCAATAAAGCTTAGTTTAGGTAAATGACTCTCTTAAAAACCTACATCTTGATGCTAGTGACACGAGTCAAAAACCTCAAACATGGCGTCTGGCTCTGGTCATGTGACCCCTGTCATTTGCCATTTGCTGAAAAAATGGATCCAAAAGTCTCTAGTGAGTCTATATTTAAAGACTGACACAGAGATTGTTTTAACACAGTGAAACTGGTAAATGCTTGCAAAAAAATGCTGAAATTTTAAGAAATAAAAACAGCATATTCACGCCCAACACAGCTTTTTTTTGTACAAAACCTGCAGAAATTCTAGTGTGCTTATTGGCTAATCTTCACTGTCAGTGAGCAGACAGAAGCATGAGTTCATTACAATGCAATTTTGACATGACAACTGAGAGTGGACAAGTTGACACATTTGTTACTGTAAAAAAACAGACTTAATTTCTTCATGGGTCTGTCCTGATATTGACAGTAAATTTCATCATGACATTGTCCAACTAGTCTGCAGATCTACTCAGCTATTGTCTTGTGGATCTGCAGCTAATTTGATGTTATGATGAAAATCAATTGATGTGATCAATAACAGGACAAATCCAAGGAAAACTTAGTAACGACAATTTGTTAGAGTTTTAGTCATGAAAACAAACTTGATAGGGGTAGATTTTGATCGTGTGCTAACTAAAGTAACCATTTTTAACTGTAAACAGGCTTCACACAATCAACAAAACAGCACTATGATTTGTAATTTTTCGTCAAGCTTATCTAAACACTTCTATTTTACTCATGTGCCTAAATTTTCCCCATTTCAAATTCATTATCAAAAGTTTAGTAGGTGGAAAATCGTTATCAAAATTTTAGTTCTTGTTCAGACCCCAAGTTGTATTGGATATGTATTCCATATGACGGCTGTTTGAGTTGTATCCTTGTTCTAAAGATCAACATATGAGTATAGGTGATACTCTTCTTTTGTGCCCCCTGTGGGTTAAAGGGGAGAGGCTAGGAAAAAGCTGCCGTTTCAGTTAGAGAATGGTTAACAATACACATCACCAACAATCTACTGTTACAAAAAATAATTGTGTGACTTGGAAGGTTCGCGAATATGCTAATTTCGTCTTGAATCTTCTTGCTATTTAATTAGTATCACATCACTGTGATTCAGCAATTTATTTTAGTTGTTTACGTATGTTGCTGTAAATAGTTTAAATTATACTTTATTTACCAGTAGTAGTGCTGGAAGGTTCTAGAGCCTTATGCTGTAAAGTATATAAGCGAATTGGTATAGTTTTGAGGTGTTTTTTTTTCCCAGGAGTGTTTAGAGAGAATTATCTCGTGAGTCAGTAGTGTTTACTGACATGTGACGAACGTCACGTGTAAAGTGACGACAGAGTTCGTGTTTGTTGAAGTGTAACAGAGAGGTTACGTGGATATTTGGCGAAGGCTGTGTTTATACAAGAGTGACAGAGGTTGAAATGTAACTGACAAGCCTAGCGTGTGCTTGTTGTGAAGTCTTGTGTGGAATTACTGTGTTCATCTGGAATAAATGACCTTGTTGTTGTTGTTTCCGACAACCCTGCATTCTGTTTGGACTACAAACTACCTACCACTTAAAACACTCAAACTCGTAACATCTACCAATACACCACCGACAGTCAAATGATATAATAATTGACCAACACTTGGTAGACAGTCATATTGACTGGCAGATGCCTTAATAAGTACACATGATCAAATCTGCCTGTAAATTTAACCAGGAATTTGACAAAACATAAGCTAAATCCACCAAATGACATGGTTTGTATATACATGTGTGATATACATACATGCTTACCATTTGCCTTAATGAAATCTACACATTTTTCTACAATGAGAGGCACATATCCTCCACCACGTCTTGCTTCAAACCTTACAGTCTCAGCCAAACTTCGACCAAACATTCCACCTCCTACAGGCTGAATGAATGAGATAAAGCTGATTAGCAACTGAAAGTAGAATGGACAAGGCAACTGAAGGTTCTAATTCCATTACAAGGCCCTTTCATATTCATAGCAATTCTGAACTCAGAACAGCAAAATCTGTTTATAATACTCACTCAGAGGTCACTGCTATTGAATTAAATAGCATAATTACTTCAAAGATAACATATACAGGTCCTTCCCGAAAATGGTTTATGTTTTTGAAGAGGACAGGATGACAGAAGTCGTTAGTCTGAATTGGTCAGGTAACAAATAGTTTACTGTAGGTGGCAAAATTACTGGCTGCAATGAGATTCTCACAGGGCAGCACCTACATATGTATATACAAGTACACGAACAAGTGCAAGTACACTTGGTTGGAAAGACATGTACACTGTAAATTTGAATTGTAAAATGTTGAATATACCTATGCTAACTAAAAGCAACTTCATAAATTTTCAAACTTAAAAAAGTACTAAATAACATTTTTTTTATGCAGTTAGGGTAGGGTCTGTTGGCATTTGGAGAATCCAAGGATTCTTAAATATCATATTATTATTTAATTACTAGTAATAGTTGACACTAAAACTGTCCCTACCGTATTAAACCTGGTGATACTGATTCTCTGTGGACAGCTGAACCCTGTAAATAATTTGGATGATTCTGGATTGTCTTGAAATGAGAGAGCTTGTGGGCTTGTGGAGCAAGGGGGGAGGGCTGGAAGCTGCCTTTCATCACCCTGCTTTTCTGGTTTCTATGATCTCTCTCTAGGTTGGAACCCGGCTTGATGTGCCACTAGGCTTGAACACAGACATTACCTTTTGGGTTATACTAAAACAATACCACTGCTCACTAGCATTTTGCTATCCACTATGATAGTCAATCAGGGCATTGCTTCTTGTCAACTATCAAGTTAAGAGTAATCTATTGTTATGCATGTCCCAGAAACTTAAAGCTTACCGCGTAAATAATTCTATTTATTGCTCGTATCCATTCATCCATTTCTTGCTGGGATGAAGCAATCAAAAGAAAAGTCTCATGGTTACTTGAAACTGGTCGACCTTCCTTGTCCTTGCCAGCTGAAATCAAGCAAGTCCATTATGGAGCATTTTGATTCAAAATCCTAAAGTTAAAGATTGAATCCTTTGCCATGACAGAATGAGTTACTTACAGACAGAATGAGTTACTTACAAACAATTTCAAATTTGAATTTCCCTGGCTCTCCAGCATCCAGTGGGTATCTAATAACCTCATTCCCTGGCAAAGGAATGGAAGCAAGGGGTGTCTTTGGTTCCTAAAGGGCAAGAAAGACTGGTAACTATTATACCAAAGTAATTTACTAAATTACGGAAACTTTGCATACTTGTCAAGTCTATTATGAAGTAAAGTGTGAATGCAATGGTGAAGCTGACTACAGTGTGAATTACCAAATGTTACTCACATTATTGTCTCTGAAATAATACAGCTGATCTCCTTTAAGTTCAAACCATCTTGACCTCAAGTTTCTATATCGCCCACCCTGCTTGCGAAGCCAGCCACAGTGTTCCTATAGACAACAACATGGTACAACTGTTTTGAAACATTCTGTCATGTGTACAATCATGCATTTAAAAAATATTATTAAAAACTAAAAGTTTCCAAACAATAGGAAACATAAACAAAAAAGTTCAAGACCCCAATGGGAATTCAGCAAGATTAAAAATAGATTTTATTTCTGTCAAGTCAGCATTATGGTTTCATTGTCAACATTCAAATAGTTTTTAACAGAACGAAGAGGTTCAAAAACTCATTTACTGATTGCTGCAACTGCTGCTTTTGAGGAGCAGGGATGGCCAGTGGTGAGAGCGTTTGCCTCCCACCAATGTGGGTCATGTGTGGGTTGAGTTTGTTGTTGGTTCTCTTCCTTGCTCCAAGAGGTTTTTCTCCAGGTACTCCAGTTTTCCCCTCTCCTCAAAAGCAACGTTTCCAAATTCCAATTCGATCTGGATTATTGTCAAGTACTTTATATAATTATCATGAACATCTGGCTTGGTTGATCATGCAAGTAATCCCTGTGTTTGACATTAAATTTACATTTTTACAAAAATTGTAATTACAATATTACACTTTTATTAGTATAATAACTCAGGCGATTATAGAAATCCTCATGCTCTCATTGGCCGAGAATGGCGTCATATTCTGCTATAATCACCTCCGCAGAGGTGATTATAGCGGGAGGACAAATTTTCAAAATAGCTGCCCCGCGCTTTGTCAACGTGTCTGAAGAGGAAATTAATTTAATAAAAGAAAATGCCATTCAGAGGAATACAAAACACGCCACAAAGTTCGGAATGACAAACTTCAAAGGTAAAATGTGAAAATTGTGCTAAGCGTAACTAAGAAACCATTTAAATTCCCGTGAAAATTTTGCTGATGTCGACATGCATGAATACATCAATGGTTTCACAATAAATCTTGACTGCTGCGATGACCTGTATCATTGTCGATAAGAATACAGTCCACGCTAAACCACATTCGATTTGTTTTTTACCACAACATTAAAGATAACTAAAGAGATCTTTGTTAAGATTTGTTGACAATTGAAAACATCGACTCCGAGTTGAAAGTGCACGCGCTGTATTATGCAAATGGCTACTTGTACGCGTCAGATTTTCCTTTCAAAAACTTTTGCAAACTCGCTCAACATGCCGAAGCAATAAGAAAGCATTGTTTGGGAAAAGAGTAATGAAGCATAGCCATTGTGGATAAGAGTAAAGACCACGATAAACCACATTTTGATTTGTTTTTACCTGGTATCAACGTCAAAGAAAATGTTTTTTTTTCTTCAGAGCGCGAGTTAAAAAACGCATTGCGTGACACGTTGAACTCTTATCAACAATGGCAAATTGTGGTAATTGTTTTATAGGTATTTCTATAATCACCTGAGTAATTATACTAAAACAATATTATTATTCACCTCAGGCGCGTGAATATTGGTGAATATTCTCTTCGCCTTTGGCGAATAATAATGTTAAATATTTAGTTTAAGTGCCAAGTTTTTAAAGTCATACCTAATAAGAATTATTAGTATCACCCAACTAGTGGACTAATACAAATCCTGCATTTTGATTGGCTACGCTACTAGTTAGTAACAGTCATCGAGTAGCGAAACTTGCCAGTTTTTCTTTCGCCTTTTTCCCCGAAATAAATATTTTCTTTAACTTGCATTTGCTAACTTTATTAATGGCATTTCTGTCCGACTAGTTGGGTGATACTAAAACAATTAGTCACTGAAACAATGAGTGACCATTTTGCTTACACAAGTTTGAAAAACTTTACATTCTGTCTTATTACAGCACACTGTACAGAATATGAGCTCCAACTGGTTGCTAAAAAGAAACAAGACATACTCTCCCATATCCCAAAAGTTTTGGATTTGACTGTCTAATATCCTTGAAGCGAAAACCTTTACTGTTGTAAATACATCCTTTCTTTGTCATGCAAGAATACAAGCTGTTTTCAAGAGGGATGCATTCAAAGTACTACACCACTAAAAATTGCAACCAGGAACATGGAACCGGTCATATAAGGTTAAGTAAGTCCGTCCTGAACAGGGTATATGGTTGTACAATCCTTGTCTTGAATGTGGTTTATACAGTACTACTTACTCAGCAAGGGGAGAAGTTTTCTAATATTACCATAAAAACAGGGTTTGAAATCCCTGGCTGCACCCCTACAGCAAAATTGAAAGTAAAGGATCCCAAAATGACCTTTTTTCTCAAGAAAAGATACTGTTGTCTGACTCTGTAATAAAAATAATAAATATAAGATACCACAAAAGAATCCTGTTGTTTAGCTGTCAAAAGCTTTCAACACCATCACAGCACTTTTGTCAAGGGAATGTAATGGCAGGAATCTATTTGTTATGTGAGCTTGTCTGGCCAAAGTCACAAGACAAAGTTAATGTCTCTATATAGGACTAGAAGTTCAAATCCTCAATCTGAGTTGAGCTTCAGGTACATGTACTGGCATTGAATTTCCAAAGCGTCACAAAGTTTTCTCCTAATGTTGTTTTCTTCTCCAGTAATGGTGACTGCCTTTGTCACTTTCAACCTGTGACCTGTGCTCTTTAGATGTTCTCCAGCCTCAGAAAGGGTCAACCTAGTCGTACTATGTATCTTTTGCAGAATGTTAAAAGGTCAGGTTGTTTCCCCAATTTTAGAATTTTTCACACTCCATGCAATCCAACTGTTTGTTCATACCATATTCCTTTCAGTAATTAGGTCTTAAGGGTGTAATAATAGGGGCATTGATCCTGTGCTTGCAAAATGGAGAGATTTTTCCCGACACACTCTGAATGTAGAGCAGCGGGATATACTCGGGTTGCATTTCTGTTGACCTGTATTCTGACCCTCCTTTTGTTTCTTTGGATTTTTTTTCAATACAGATACAGTCAAAGATCTCTTTGTGACCACTCTTATAAACCATCAGCTCTAGTTATGACCATCTTTTGGAAATCCCATTTGAACTGTGACGTAAACTCTGTACAGGCCATCTGATAGGGTGCGGAAAAAAATGGAAAATTGTGCAGAAATTTTCGGCAAAATTATGCGGACGTAAGTGACGATTATGCGGAAAAGACGCCAGATTATGCGGAAATTTCTCAAATTAATAAAACTGTTCCCTTGCCTTTTTTTATGCATAAAATACACTTTAACATCTTACCGAGAATTTTAATCCTTTATGACATGTTTGTCCTTTTGTTGCCATTCATGGACAGGTATTTCCTCGTTCGCCGCAGTTTTGTTCCATAGTTCTCCGAAGCTTAGTAACCAGGCATTAAATTGGATGAGGGAAACTGGACACCGGAAGTCCCAAACTAGAACCCAGGCTCATCAAAAGACTATGGACTGCCTGGAGGTTTAATTAAAACTGTTTACGAATGAAAAGGTGTGTTCTTGTCGCTGTTTTGGGTGAATAACTTCTTCAAAATGATCAATCTCTTCGCTATTTTTGCCTCTGAGGATGGCAAGCATTTGCTTTCTCGCTTATATGTAGCAATTTTCTAGTTTTATGTGGAAAAATGTCCCAAGGATGTGGACGATGCGGAAGCAGGTGAATTATGCCGATCCGCACCACCGCATCCTGTCAGATGCCCTGTCTGTAATGAAAAGCTCTTGTAAGCGACTACTCCCGTAAGCGACCCAAACCACTTTTGGGATTACTTTGGAACTGGACTTTTCCTTTGTTTTTAAGCTCTTTTAAGTGTCTAGTCAGAGTCTAAATACATATAAATCAACACTTTAATGAAAATCTTCTGATATAGAGATCTGGATATAGATCAATTCATTGTTGCACTTCTAGTATTTAGATTTGGGGTTACTGACTGTGAAGCTTATATCAGATAGAGATACTCTTACTGCTTCTTTCTAAGGAAAGGGTTGCAAAAATGCCTTCGGAGCAAACTACAAAATTCCTGAGTTCTCAGACACATTACTGACTGGGATGTATATACAGGGGTCGGATGCGGGAAAGGACAGAGATAAGCTCACATACAGGCTGCGTCAAATATTTAGAAACGAAGTAAAATGTGGATTGGTAATTGATTGATTGTCGAATGTAAAACACCGTAATATTTATACAGATTTGTTTGTTTAATCTGTGGCCAAGAGACGCTTCGACTAAGCCTCGAGAATTGCAAGAAAACTTTCTACAGCCTATTACGCATCGAAAATATCCACAGGTAACTGCGTGCGACATGGCTAACGCTTGATTCTAACACCTTCAATTCGACTCTGATTTTCACTTCAGAAAACGTTCTCCTAGCGTTAAACGGCATAACAAGAATTTATGCTACTTACAATCTTCTGCTTGTGACTTCTAGCCGGGGGTATGGGCTGCCTCTGCATACCGGCGCTAAGGTAGAATCTAGAACTTCGACAAAAGACTACATGTCATGTACGAGATCAAGTAAACAGTGTGCAGCCATGTTGAAAACGCCTCTTTGCTGGTACATCCGGAGCCCTGGAACTGACTTGTTTGTGAACCAATCACAAAATAGCTCGGAAATAACGCGCGAAAATCGCTCGACACTGGAAACACAAACGAAAAGTGATGAGCTGAAAAAAATCTTATTTTTTAGCTCTAAACCTAAACCATTACGTTTCCATGCAAACCTTGATATCAAAAATTACCCTTGTTCTGATACATAATGGTAATAGGACTGAGTGGAGTCCAATTCGGTCTGTAATCATACGAGTGATTAACAAAATCGGACGACCGCGAAGCGGGAGTCCGATTTGTTAATCGCAGGTGTGATTACAGACTGAATTGGACGACACGATGTTCTGTTACCAATTAATCAAAACTATGAAAAAATTCGAGAAACGAACAAGCCATCGATTGAGCGCTGAACGATTTTAAAACGTTGTTATGAATGCTGAAAAACCCCAGCAGTTTACTCAACAAAGTGCACCGCAACAGCGCGCGCAAAATGACGTGTACTGTCCGATTACAAGCATGACGTGTGCAGCTGTCCAATTAGTAATGGTAATAGGACTGAGTGGAGTCCAATTCCGTCTGTAATTATACGAGTGATAACAAAATCGGACAGCCGTGAAGCGGGAGTCTGATTTGTTCATCACGAGTATGATTACAGACCGAATTGGACGACGCGAAGTCTTAATACCAAGTAATCATAAAAATTGCATTTTTCGAGAAAAGAATAGCCAAGTTATGAAAGAAGGGGAAAATTCGCATTAAAATACCTACAAAGGAGATGAAAAACCTCCTACAGGTAGTTAGGCGCAAAAACACAAAAGCAAGCGCACGCACGCACGCATTCACGTCATTACAATTTTGAATGTGATTGTTTAATTTAAACTACAACTTCGAATGGGATTGGCCTATTGAACTGTGCGATAACAAACTGTCCAATAACAGACTGTCCGATAACAACTTGGCAAGTGAATTAGTGGGAAAATAGGAGTTTTTTAAACCAATCACAATCGAGGAAATTGTAATTTTTATGATTAGTCACGTAATCGGCGCGCAATCAGGTGGGTGTCAAATTACAGGTGTCCGATTTGAACTTTTTGTGGTCGGACACCAGTAATTGGATACCCACGTGATTTTCACGTCAGTTACGCGCGCTTTAATGGCTTCCTTGGCAATGTTTTCTACAGTTTTCAAAATTTAGGAAATGAGCTACAGACGTTTTCGCTCAAAAGAAGTTCTCAAAAGACATTTTTGACTCCAAAATTTGTTATAAATGCGATTAATTAGTAATTGGACCTCGTGTCGTACAATTCAGGGAGTAATTGTGCTCGTAATTTCAAATCGGCCTCGCGCTTCACGCTCGTCCAATTTTGAAATTACTCGCGCGAATACTCCCTGAATTGTACTCCACTCAGTCCAATTACTATTACTAATCAGGGCTACTGATGACCAATCAGATTCGATAATTTTGTGATTAACTCTGATAGTGCTGACAACCGAATTTCACCGTGCGCGATTCTTTCTTCCTCGCTTCAATTTGCCTTTTTTAAGGACGTTCCTATCTCGTTCCCAGAGTCTTCGTTTCCCTTGACCAGCGGTCGGAAAACGAGAGCTCTGGGAGCAGCCATTTTTAAATAACAAGGGAAATAACTGAATTCTGCTCATCTGGTTTCACTGCGCAGTCTGTATCTATGGCGCATGCCTGAAATGGTTGCTCCCAGAGCTCTTGTTTTCCGACCGCTGGTCAAGGGAAACGAAGACTCTGGGAACGAGTTGAGGACGTTCGCGCCCATTGCTACTGCGCATCAGGGCGCTTATACGTACCCGGCTTTTTTCCACCCTGCTGCGCATCTCTAGTGCCCACGGTATTCATTGGGCACGCGCGTGCTACGTCATTTTCAAGCGAGCACCGAGTCGAAAACTCAACAAAATTTAGAGCTGATGACCTTTGCGTTAACTTGGTGTGCGAATGTTTTTGTTGGATGCTCGGTGACCCCCACTTTTTTTTCGGCAGATCACTTCCTTTTCTGATTCTTTCCATTATACTAAAAAACAAAAAAATCTATAGGTGGGAAGTTTCAATTATTTCTCAAATACTATTCAAATAGGGTCGGATTGGTACATGGATACAGGTGTGCGTGACTTAGAAGTTGTAGTTTTTAAGGCTAATTTTAGCTGATTTTATGACATGTAGCAAAGATCTATCAAACAGGCCTATATATGCTGCATTTGTTAAACACGCATATCTTGGATATGATTCTTCAACTTAAATATATATATGCCGATAGTAATAAATCCGGCCAGAATCGCCTACACTTTCGCGCGTAAACATATCTTCACTTGATGAAAATAACAGATTTCACACGTGAATATAACACGTTATATTCAGAAGTGAAAAGATCACTGCTGCCATGGTTACATATTCACTTAAAAAGTAGTTAGATGTGTTCCTGTATGATCGAAACATAATCGGTTCTTCCTCGAAAATTGTCGGAAAATGTTCGGAAACGATTGACTGGTCTTCGGACAACTTTTGGAGTCTTCGGAAAATCGTCAAAAAGTCGTCTTTAGCATGTTTATATAATAAACAGCCCTGAATAAACAGAATAACACATGGCTGCTTGTAGGTATGTAAGTTCAACGTAATATCTCGTTTGCTGCGTTCACTTGTGAGATATCAGGTTGAACATTCGAAGAAAAATTATATCTATATAATTATTTGGCAGGGTTATTTGACATTTTCATATTACTTCCCGAGCTTCGTAATTAAAAGAATTCAGTGTTTGTGGCGACTTTTTACCAATGAGGACACTGTGATATTTATCATAAGGAGTTTGAATCTCATAAGCGTTCAAAATCCTGGACATATCGGTAAAATTTACTGAATTCCTGAAACGATTTTTAGCTCATCTTTCCAAAGAAGAGCGTCACCAAAGCGAAAGATACCCCAGCCAGAGAAAACTCTTATTACATTTGTTGTGTGACGCTGCTTCAATGGAATGACGTAAACTTACCGATACTTGGATAACATTAAACCACCCAACACGCATTTCTCGCAGGTTTCTTGGCGCTTCTCAGTTTTTGTACAAGCAGAAGGAAAGGTAGGAAACGGTACTGTCGGAAAGTAAAAATATCGGCATACCCTTGTAATAACGAAAACATTGCTTCATTATAGTATTTATAGAATCGAAACAAAAAAGTTGTCCCTGTAAGCAAATTTCGTTGCTTGCTTTGCATTTGTTCCTAAAAGATACCTAGTTCAACACATTTCCTTCGAAAATGTTAGAAATGCGTGACAATTGTTTGTTCAAGATGTTCTTAGCAACCTTATGGAGAGCGCGCAGAGGGAAAAGAGATTTCTTTTGCATGTGATCGGTGCTTGAGACATATTCTCGACAGAGTGATTTAGCTGTCGAGAGTGACAAGTGTTGATATCCACGTTTCTAACAGGAACTTTGTTTGAAGTTTGCAAAGTATATATCAAGGTCTGGTTTTACTAATTTCCAGGTTATGCGAATGCAAATCAGAAGTCTTATCCCCTTGGGGAACCAACCAAAACGCACCTTTGGCGATTCATACCATTAGAGACCATTCAGCATACAGGTGACACATCTATTACATTCAGTACTAAAGATAAGTCTTTTTCGACCAATACATAAAATTGAACAAGAAACGAAATTCAAACGTTTATTTTCATTCCATGTTATATCGGAATAATTGAACTCGTATACAGGATTACCTGAAAACTGGAAACTTCAACATTACAGATCATGGAAATGTCCAAGGTGATAACATAATTTTAGGACATTTTTTTGTTTAACGAACAATTTGTATCAGACAAGATCAATAACCAGTTAGTAATTTATATTTTTCGTTTTGTCTGCACCCTAAGTACTGTGAAATATACTCCTTCCAGGGGGGTGGGGGAGGGGAGGTGGGGTGGAGGGGAGGCCAAGAGGTGGCAGATGTTAGAGGTCACTCCAAACGTATTTTTTTGTCAACGCTAATAAAAACCTTGCACTACGTTTAGCCTGTAATGTGCAGGTTTTCCTTATGAAATTCGTCTCCAAAGAAGCCCAAAATTCGAACATCGTTGCCGCCATTTTGAACCGAATAGAAAAATAGATTTTACTGACCTTGTGAAAGATGCCAGTTGCAGGTTTTTCTCCTTCCGGGTAATTTCGAATCGGGCGGAATGACGTCACATAAACACGGCCTGGCGGCCAAAACACTTTCAAAATGGCGACCTCCGAAGTCGCTTGACTTTCCAGACGAATTTCTTCAGGATGGCGGGAACTTTAAAAGCTAAAACTTACGCTGAATGGCGAAGTAAGCATTCACTGAGCATTCTGAAGTGACCTTCTCCTTTAACTGGAACTGCAAGATCTCAGACTTGCGATAACTGAGTCTAAGATTTGGCCATCAGCCAATAAACAAACCTCTTGTAAGCTACTTAAAGGAGTTCAGTCATATTTTGACCATGTACCAAGTTACTTTTCTATTGTAGGAAACTTGAAAATAATAGTTTACGAAGACACCTATGAGATAATAACCAAACGATAAAGGAACAAGGATAGTTTAGAATGGTGATGTTGATACAGATTACAAGCAACGAACTTGAAAAATTTAGGCCGAACTTTTAAAGATGCACAAACGTGTCTTAGCTCCTTTAATAACTTTCAAAGCAAGATCTTTAAGCAACACTGGCTAGTCCGGTACATCTTGACTATCTTGTGCGATCTCTTGTAACGATTTGCTTTGAAAAGGTTAATTGTCCAATGCTAATACATACTGGCTATCAATTGGTTAATACACTCCCGGCTACTATGTACATGAAATGAAATAATTTTCCCTTTTGTAGAAATGACATGGTTGGATTCAAAACTGGCTACAATCTTTAGAATTCTCTAAGACCGTTGCACTACGACGGCCTGGTGCATGAAGTAGTCGAAAAACCCGAGTTCAGTCCGTATATTTTAGACCAGTGGTAAGTATAAACTGTGAATTTCTTAATCTGACTGGGAAGCGAGAAACATAATAACTAACGGCTGTTAACAAAATATTAGAACTACTTGGAATAAATTATTTCATTTCACAGGTCTTTAACCTTCAAAGACATTAAAAAACTATGTGTAAATAAAAGGAACATGTATAACGTAATTTAAGAAACATTTTGTTTGGACTATACATACGCTACATAAATATGAAGGGTTTTATTTTACCTAAAAATATAAAATAACTTGTTGGTTAAATATAATGTAACCGAAATGAAGCAAGAATCTCACCGAAGCTTTCCATGCATTTCATACTTGTCCAATATTGCCGCTGTTTTTATAAAACACAAAGGGGTAAAAGACAGGGTTTTTTTTTTTACGAAATTAAACTATTGGTCAACATCTCACACCAAATGCTATGCAGTCGCCAACTCCTAGCTAGCAAAGAGTGCTACTTGAAAATGCTTTCATGCCATTTACGCATAATGTTAAGGCAATTAAGCTTCAGTTAACCTTTAATCCTAGGTTAACGTTAACCAGATTTCGAACAACCCCACCCAGTATACCCCTCTAACAACTAAACAGTGTTGTACTGGTAATGTAGTAATGTAAAATAACGGGACAGCGTTTCTAAGGTGTTTTGGGCATGCGCCGGTCCTGGCTTTTAGTAAGCGCTCAACTCTTTCACAAGGTCGACTCATTTTCGGTAACCCCATGGTAAATTCCGTGCTAACGCTTTCTAAATAGCCAACAAGGTTTACCTCCTGCTACTAGCTGGGATTCTAAACATGTTATGTTTATTTGAGACGTATTTAACTGACGTTGGTTGTGTTTGAGTGGCATTCCTGGAAAATAACTTCGATTTAAAAGTATGACCACTATATTCAGATTCAATTTAAAGTATAAATATTGATAAAAGATAGAAATACGGTACTTTAATGAGGGTCTATAAGCATAACTTACACATGATGGATATGACCTATTAAACTGAAATTAGACTTTTCGGTCCAAAGCAAAACAATTATCCGAAGACTTCCTCTCCAAATAAAATAAACTCACATGAAATAAATACCTCTTACTAAGCGAGTTCGCGGTCTGTGTATTGTTAGCACATTTTGGCGTTTAATAGCCACAAACGTTGAGGCCACTTGGCGGTAAATTACAAGCTAAGACACTTTTGGGGCCGTACTCAAAGATGCGACCCTATGCACGATACGGTCACATGGTACGAAACAAATTATGCTGGGACGCAACTTCCAAAACAAAGGAACTCGTACCAGTCCAGCTCGACTTTTCCTTTGTTTTGAAAGTCCCACTGTGTAACTTTTGTCCCAGCATAATTTATTCCGTACCATGTGGCCGGGTCGTGCAAAGGGCCTACTGATCTGTCATAGCGCCCGGATCACAGCGCACTCGGTAACGGAAAGTAATTGGAGCGAGTGGAGTACAATTCAGGGGGTAATCGCACAAGTCACCTCAAAACGTAGTTTAACACCCCGCACTCAGTTGCACGCTGAACACGTGACAACTAGGCGCGAGAAGAACCAATGCAGTGCTCGAACTTAACGGTCGTCCACTCGTCCAAAACGAGTAAAAATTGCCCAAAACGAGTAGGTTTTTTTGCCACTAGTCCTGTGGACGAGTAAAGTTACAGTACCCCGATAAATAATTGCTTTTGTATCTTGCTGAAAGGGGCTAAAAGTGTCAAAGCAGATAAAGAATTTCTGAAAGCGAATGCTTCGAAAACGTCGAGCAAAAATCGGTAGGCGTTTCTGGCCTGGCAGGTAAGAGTCTGGGTTCTACGCTGAGATTAAATGGATTGTGGGATTCAATATGGCGGCTTCCCGCGTTTGCCAAATGATCGATGTTGATTGAATCTCTATTTTCTTTCAAAACACAACTTGAAATGTCCAAACGCAAACAAGTTCAATGCTCACTGAGTTCTTTCTTCGGAGGAAAGCAAAATCAAGAAAGCAACACAACACCAGCACCGCCTGCTGCAACTCCGTTAAAGAAAACACGGAAGTTTCAGGAATCGTGGAAAGAAAAGTACAGATGGCTCCACTTTGATGAGAAAGAAAACAAAATGTTTTGCGAGTTTTGCAGGGAATTTCCAAATGGGAAAAACACACATTATTCCTTGAGGGTCGGAACAAATAACTTTCAAACTGACAGCTTAAAGGCTCACGAGGCCAGTGAAGGACACGCTATGAGTTTAGCAGCTAAACGTGCAAGCGAGCGTCCAAGAGAGC
Organism: Catalaphyllia jardinei; assembly: GCA_022496165.2. Classification (NCBI taxonomy): domain Eukaryota; kingdom Metazoa; phylum Cnidaria; class Anthozoa; order Scleractinia; family Caryophylliidae; genus Catalaphyllia; species Catalaphyllia jardinei. The sequence continues at coordinate 13,210 of JAEMPF020008512.1, read as the reverse complement.
AAAGACCTTTGCCTGCTGCATTGAGCAGACTTGATGAAGAAACATTGAAGAAAATGGAGTATCTTTTTAATACAGCATATTATATAGCTTATTTGAAACTTCCATTTTCTATATTCTCACAGTTGTGTTCATTGCAAAAAAAGAATGGCTTAAACCTCGGAAACACGTACATGAATGATCACGCTTGTAAAGAGTTTTGTAAACATATATCTGATACCTTGAGGGCAGATCTCATAGATTCTTTAAGCACTGCTAAGTTTATATCTATAATGGCAGATGGAGCAACAGATGTGTCATGTTTGGAAGAAGAAATAGTGTATGTGAGATTTGTATCAGGTGGGGCTCCAAAAACGTGCTATGTTGAGCTGGCTGAGGTTGAAAGTGCAAAGGCACCAGGAATTCTAAAGGCAATCAAGTCGGTTATGGATAAGATCGACCCTCAGTGGATGCAAAAACTGATCAGCACTGGCACAGACGGTGCATCAGTTATGATGGGCAGGATTGGTGGTGTGGTTTCATTAATTAAACAACAAGCACCTCAAGTTATTCCAATTCATTGTGTAGCACACAATTTAGAACTTGCATTTAGTGACACTTTGAAGTGCAATGAAACAATGATGAGCATCAAGGAACTTTTAAATGGCTGCTGGAAACACTATAAGTATTCCCCAAAGGCTTTAAGAGAACTAAGAGAAATGGCAGAGGCAATGGAAATAAAAGTGGGAAAACCAACAAAGGCCAGTGGAACTCGTTGGGTGCCTCATTTGCTCCGTGCTTTAACTGTTCTCCTTCAAAAAAACTTTCAAGCAATTGTTTCTCACTTTTAGCACACGGCAGAAGCTAGAGATTCTTCAGCAGAAATGCAAGGACGGGGTAGGAACTTGTCAAAGAAGCTCAAGGCTTACAAATTCCAGCTTCACCTTCATTTAATGTGGGACATTCTAGAGGAAGTGTCAAAGATCTCACTTATTTTTCAGAAGGATTCTATCTCTATTTCGCAAGTGAAGGCTGAGATTGAGCGAGCTAGTCAAGCCTTAGAGAACATGCGAAGACGACCTGGGAAACATCTTGCTGCCTTTCAAGAAGAAGTAGGAGATGGAACAGTGTTCAAGGGGGTCAGTCTTACAAGGAACAACACAGATGACAGATTGTTTGAGCAAAGTAAAGCATCAATCATCACTGATGCTAAGCAATTTCTAGCCTCAAGATTTGAAGACTTCACTTCCCCAGTACTAAAAGCTTGCGGTGTTATCACTAACAATAAGTCTTGGCCAAAGGAGAGAAATGATCTAGGTTTGTATGGAGAAGAAGAATTGGTTACTGTGGCTCAGCACTTTCAGGCAGTCCTCAGAAGCAATGCTTTCGACTTGGAAGTATCAAAGGATCAGTGGCTATCTCTAAAACTGTACTGTTATGACCACAAACGCATTGCAAACTTAAGTCAGGCTGAGTTCTGGGTAGAAGTGTTCAATCAGGTGCATCCAGATGAACTTGAACTCTCTCACATGTTGATGGTGGTTGAGATTTGTCTGGCAATGGCAGTGTCCTCATCTTGCTGTGAAAGGGGATTCTCTTGTATGGGGCGACTCAAATCAGAGTATCGAAACTCACTTGATGTTGAAACTGTTGACATGCTCATGAACATCTGCCTCAATGGTTCAAGTCCCGAGGACTTTACAGCTGAAAGGGCAATTTTGCATTGGAACCAGGCATCCCAAAGAATGTGAAGGCCTTGCTTAAAGGATTGATGACCTAACTTAAGCCTAAGACAGCAATGAAGTTGATAAAACTGCTGCTATTGTATTTATGTTGCAACTATGGCCTGTAACTGGGAAGAATTATAATTGTAATACACTTATCATTGTTGCTATGTATCACTAAAAAGATACATGTAAATTGTTGTGTTTATTTGATCATAGTGTGGGATTTACATGTTTTTACCTACAGACACAAATTAAATACGTGCAAAAAAAAAAATGTAAAGGGTGACCAGTAACTTTGCTCCTGGGACCAGTAAATTCTTAGCCTACTGGTCCAGTGGAAGACCAGAGCTAAAAGTTAAGTTCGAGCACTGCAATGACGACCAAGAATTTTGTTACAGATACGATTAAAGTGTTTTATAAACACAAAAGAAATGCAATCGCAGATGAGATGATCTGCTAATACTCGATATTTAACATAAATCATGTGTTGCAACCAACATGTCCAGATAAGAATATGCCTCTATGCCAATCTCAAATCGATGAGGCTAAAAAAACAATCTACTGTAAAAATGATTACAAACTATAAAACTACGAATAATTCCTACGACCTTTATTACTTTTACAGAGTTAGGCGTATTTTCATAAAAACTTTCAGTGCGCACATCGCGTGTACGAGAGTTCTGTGTAAGTGTTATCTTGAATCAGTACATGACAAAAGAGATATCTGGTCCATGGAATCCGAGAACTAGGCTTCATTGTGGCACGGAACTGAACTTCAACTCACCATTTATACCTCAGGTTATAACTTGGTTATAACGTGCAACAACTTTATAACAGTTAGTTGTTTGGGACCTGCATTTGTGCTGTGACGAGGGCGTGATAAAATCCCTTAAGCGCCAATAGCTCTTGATGTGTGCCCTGCTCTGCCACACGCCCGTGATGAATGACTGCTATAATGTCAGCGTTCTGCACCGTGGACAGTCGATGTGCGATAATGATGGCTGTACGCCCCTCACTAGCGGCGTCCAAAGCTTGCTGGACAACCTGTCGGTAATAAATTAATCAGATATAAATAACTCACGCCCTCCACTGACAAAGTGCATATATCAGACCGTTCTGTAGATGGAACTGAACCTAGGCGTCATTTTAGATCGGATTATCGCTGCAAATTCACTTCTTTGCTCTCCGGTACTTCTTAGCGAATGAACTTGCCGGGATTTTCCGGGAGTTCTTATCGCGACTAAAAGCCTCTGGAATTCAAATTATTTTCTTGTGGTAGAAAAGACCATTAGAAAAGACCACTAGAAAGTGGTACTGTAAAAATAGTTCCACCAAAATCCAAACTGATTTTGCTTAAAATAAATCAAGCTTTAACTCCTGCGTTTCACCTTCTCACTCTCTGTATCCAAAGCAGAAGTAGCCTCATCTAGAAGCAGGATTCGTGGATTGCGGATCAACGCTCGGGCGATAGCTATTCTTTGCTTCTGTCCTCCTGAGATCAGAGTTCCTTTGTCTCCCACCAGAGTATCATAACCCTACAAACAACAAGACGAATATGACAGATGCTGAGAAGCTGTAAGTAAGAGTTACTCACGCCTCTCATTAAGTCTTGAAAGAATGTCCAGGGCAAGTTATTAAATTCTCATTCAAAACATAAAAAAAGGACTTCGGCTGGTGTACATCTACATAGGGGAGTCCTGGAAAGGCAGACGCCCATCACTGCGAGACATTAAGTGTAAGGTCTTCAAGCTCGAAGAAGTTGTACATGTATAATACAAAAGGAGTGGTAATCTGGAAACTGCTGTAAAGCTAGAAAGACTTCCATTCTATTGTTACAATCTTCGAACACTGAAGCAATAGCATCTGGTGCTAATCTTACCATGGGAAGAGAATTAATGAAGCTGTGTATATTTGCGGATTTTGCTGCTGCTTCTATCTCATCCTTGCTTACTTCACGCGAATTATCGCCATACGCGATGTTTTCAGCGATGCTACAGCCAAACAACACAGGCTCCTGTGACACAATACCAATATGCGAGCGCAGCCATTGTATGTTCAGACTTCGAACATTGCTACCATCGACGGCCTGGAAACAAAAATATAATCATGAAAAATCAGTAATGAGCCTGAATTGTTCTACGGCTGCAACGTGTACAGAAGCGTAGCATCAAAACCATTTATTGTTGCTTCGTCTCTCTCGAGAGACCTGAAACTAATGCTTTATAAATCCGCACCCTATAAGAACCTCCTATTCTCACGGTCCGCAAGCTAAGATTAATTCTTTATTCTCCTAACTAAATTGTCAACATTTTTTCAATGTAAGAGTTTGCTGGTACATCAGTTATGTTCCTGTCAACCAGTCGGTGTAACAAAATGAGATTTCCTGAAGCAAATTGATAAAAACAAAACAATGCATTTTTTTAATGCAATGACATTACATTGCTTACACAAAGTTACCTACTCTACTTACAATATAAACGTAACTTACAAATTAACGATACTAACATACTTACATTACAAACATTTTTAACGGTTTATTGATATCTTACATTGATTAATTTAGGGCATGAGCTATAAAAAAGGTGGCTTTCTCACATATTAATGTGGGACTTAGATTCATGTTTCTTATTTTTAATTCTATTTGTCAGAAAAGCTAAGAAGGCATCGAAATAAAACTCTTCTTTTCTTGAAGCACTGTATAAATAATATTTGGCTATAATCGTGCAGAGGTTTAAGCCAAGATAGCGAGCGAAGTGGTCTGTCACGCCACATATTTCATTTTTATCGATAGTGATCGTATCTCCGTTTTTGGAGTTCCACCAATCAGAAAAGAGAGACCAAAATAACCGAGCTTTAGAACAGGTAACAAAAAAGATGGATTAACGTTTGTCTTTCTCCACACAGATGACAATTATCATGTTCCTGGATTAAATCTCGAAAAAGTGTCGAATTTGTGGGTAGAATATAATGAATTATTCTATATTGGAAAATGGCGAGTTTAGTGTCTTTAGTAACATTAAACGGAAGGCTATAAATAAGTCGTATTGTATGCTCTTTTAGACCGGCTTCTGTCATCCTTCGTTCAGCTGTAGGCGTAACGAATTTACTCTTAACAAAGAATTTAGTGGCAGATCTGTAAGAGAGTTTATCCAAAGATATCCTTTCCTTCTCGGAACGTTTTTCTAAAGGTTCAGTAAAATTCCCTTTAAGAATATTGATCCATTTTGGGGGGACCGCGTCGCATAAATAGTTTAAGAAGTTTGTTTTAATTTTAAACTTACTGCAAAATTCGTCAAAACCTAGGAATCTGTTCCCTACAATACACCTAGTTCTATTTGAAAACTAGAGACAGCTGACAGCTTCCCAGCATCTAGTTATTGAATTGTCATTCAAAACATCAAAAAAGGACTTCAGCTGGTGTACATCTACATAGGGGAGTCCTGGAAAGGGAGACGCCCATCACTGCAAGACATTAAGTGTAAGGTCTTCAAGCCCGAAGTTGTACATGTATAATACAAAAGGAGTGGTAATCTGGAAACTGCTGTAAACCTAGAAAGACTTCCATTCTATTGTTACAATCTTCGAACACTGAAGCAATAGCATCTGGTACTAATCTTACCATGGGAAGAAAATTAATGAAGCCGCTTGAACCAACAAGAGCAAGTTTCAACTCAGCGATTACTGTTTGTTCGGAATGTTCTTCGACAACTGAGAACACTCATACTCCTGGTATGATCTACTTTGTTTACTTACCACTTCTCCGTCTTCGGCATCATAAAATCTCTCCAAGAGAGAAACCACAGTACTTTTACCACAGCCGCTTGAACCAACAAGAGCAAGTTTCTGTCCTTTCTGGACAGTGAGTGTGACTCCGCGTAGAACCTTGACGTTTGGCCGTGTTGGATAGCGGAAACGAACACTTCGTAACTGGACTGTCCCTCTCACAGAATCCTGAACAAACCAAACGACAAATAAAGATTAAAGTTTGAATTCTACAAACGTTGTGCACAGATCAGTGGTAATGGGTTCCAACCTAACGGTTTCCTTGCCGGTGAATGGTCGACAGGGCATACATCTTTGGGATATGGCGAATTCTTACTGTACATGGTCAATAAGAAAAGCGAATTGTTTGTCACAGGAATGGAGAAATTGCCACCACAAGCTCTTGGTAAGAGTCAGTAGAACAATACATAGTACTGAGTGTTGTTCGTCCGTCAAGGTCACTAGCGTTTCATAGTTTCGTCCGTCACTAGGGTTTCATAGTAAATGGACCGAGGAGTATCAGTAGGTCGTCTTGTGTGATCGTCTGGGTGATGGAAATTCTGAAAAGA
>JAEMPF020008511.1:0-17871 GCA_022496165.2 Catalaphyllia jardinei | reverse complement strand
CAACCGCAGTTCAAATATATGAATTATTTCATATATACTTCACATCACTACTCACTATCTTACACTTTTAGCATGCGAGAGGGCAAAATTTAATCAGTGAGCTTTTATTTGGAAGTCCTGAGTTTGATATTTAATTGTTGCTGTTTTAATTTTTTTTCCTGATATACATGTATCACATCTTATATTTTTACACCCTGCTAAGTGTAAGCTCCAGATTTCTAGAGTTGTAGTCTATGAGACCAAAGGCCAAATCAGTTATCATCACATAGAATTCTTCTTAAAAATTAATATCGTTTAGAAACCTAAAGCGTATTAACCCATTGACTCCTGTGCCAGCCGTGATGAGCCCTTGACCTTTTTTTTCACTTCTAACGTCATCACCTTTGATCAAAATTGGCATCGTCTATGCTCACCCTCTGCAGGAAGAAAAGATCTTTCTAATGATACCAACATCAGAGAAATCGGCTCAATGGAGCCTGAAATATTCTTAAAAATGCTCAGAAATTTGAGCGAAAATCTCTGAGCAAAATTTCCTGCAGCTACATCTGGCTCCTCTGTGGTAAAAATTGTCCTTCTCGATGATGCTTTCTCAGAATGTTTTGGACTGGAAGCAAGCCCAGTAGAAGGTCAATCACTGCATAAAAAAAAGTGAGAAAAGGAATTAAAGGAGCGAAAAAATAAGAAAGCCTAAAGACGTAGGTCACTTTCTCGTCCAAAAACTGAAAAAATTGATTCCTGTGCATGCCTGAGCAAGAATGTTGTAAAACCCGATGCTAGTGGAGAGAAAGACATGCTGTCATGTTGCAAGTGCTTTTTCGTATCTAGATTGGAGCTGAGTTGGTCCATATCCAGCCTGAAAATCTACAAAATGTCCAAAAACAGAGTTTTTGGCAAAAAGCTCTGGGAGTCAATGGTTAAATAATAATAACAAAATAATAATAATATTAATTTATTTTTTATATATCGCAAAATTCTTTCAGTTATATGATATATTGCGCTTTGCAAACACCATAAAGTAAGAAGTGACTAACATACTGTACATGCATGACTTTGATAAGTTCTTTGCATATGTGAAAAACTTGTTTTCTGTGTTTCAGGTTATGATATTGACCCACGTCCACATGGCAACAGTTCAGGATACCACTCTGATGAGGCTTCCCCAACTCGCAAGAGTGAAACATCTCCAGCACAAGAGTTCCGCATGCCAGGGATGCTTGATGGTCAGGAAAATCAGTCCAGAAAACCTGTACAGCCTTCCGATGTTGTTATCATGGTAAAGATCACATTAGTTGTTGAATGGCGGTGCAGTGTAAAGAGGGTGTTAAAGGGTATTTTCGTGATTCGTGGTGAATGGCCTAATTTTTTCTCGTGAAATGCGAAGTGGCTTTGTTTTGTTCTCGTCAATCGTGATTTCATTAGAAACCGTGAACCGTGATTGTCTAAAATAATTTCCCTTCAACGAGAAAGAAGTATTCGTGAACCGTGACTCTGGTCTGTCTGTCTTTATTTTCGACAGTGATTAACAATATTGCGTGACCGTTACAGGACTTCGTGTTATTGCTCAGATTTCTTTTTGCTGCGCGCAGAACAAGAAGCGGACGGATGATAAAGACATCTAACAAGGCTGTGCTTGGGCGTAACTTTGAAATATCACAAGTTACATAAGTTCGTATCAAAAAATGACATTACTTCAGTGAAACGTGAAATGCCGATTTTATTTCCGGGGAATTTTGAAAGTACCAATAAGTTATTTTTCTTGAAACGTAGTCTTGACCTCCCCCCCTCCCCCCTCTTCAAACCTCTGTAAACAGGACTCATTCTAACGTACTTGCTTGTGCGATTTTAATTTGTTATATTTAACACTTTGTCTGCTGGTGTAAAAATGCTGTAACTATTGTGTTATAGAACCGAACTGAGCTGGACAAAAGAGGAGTCCTACAGACCAGCGAGAGTCCGCTCTCTTCCCTAGTAAGTGCCTGGCTGTTTATTGAATAATAGAAAAGTTTTGATTGGCCTCAGTGCTGTTCAGTAACCTTTATTGAGGGGAAATAACTTTGAAAGTGTATTATCAAAACTACAGGAACTGTTCACTACATCAGAAATCACAATGCCTTGCAGAGTAGAAAAACAGAAAGTAAATGTATCGTGTGTGGTGAGACAGTGCCATTTTAATGTTGTGTTACAGCGTATAATGTTTTAATCTTTTTCATTGTAGATTCGCAGTAATGGAACCATTTCATTGGAAGACAGACTGAGGTCGTTATTGAGCACACCAAATCCTGGAGGACAGGCAGGAGAGGTTCGAACGCAAATATAAGGAGATAATATAAATCATTAAAAAAGTAATAATTACTGCAATAGCTGAGCGGTTTTCATTTGAGTGCCGAGAAGTAATTGGTTTTGCGATTGCTACGCAACGCGATTGGCCTAAAAAACTCGCGCCACTTTTTCATCCAATCAGAAGTGAAACCAAACCCAATCGAAACTCATTCACACACGTTTTCCAGCGCTTTGATGTTTTACCAGTGAAATTTGCTATTGTCTAGAACTGTTCAGTCCACCAATGCCTTAAAAACACGCTCAAGCTAAATATGCAATGGCGGCGTATAATTCCAAATGGAAATACGAAAAATTAGCCGTCGTCGTCAACGTTCCGTAAACGACGCAGAACTTGGTCATTTCACGTTGTTTTTCAGAGGACGGAAAGAAATATACACAGATTTATAATGCACCTGTACAGCTACTGTTTTGATCATGAAACCTCTTGTTTGATGACATTCTCGTTGTTGTTGTCGTTGTGGTTTGCTTCGTCTAGACTGATTATTGAGCACCAACAAAGCAAGCATTTATAGTAATGATACCAACCAGTTACGTGTATTCACCTATTAATGTAGTGTCGCTCAGGTTGGAAATTTTCAGCCGGAAGGGAAAGTTCCGCCAGAGAAAACTGGCTGAAAACAGCAGAGTTGTTGAGCTTTCTACGACACAAAGAAATTTAAACAAATGAGCGACAATGGCATCCAGGAAATTAAAAGAAAGCGGCAAAACTTAACTAGCTCAGCTTGGTAAAAACCCACTCTGTACTCGTGTGTTAGTAAATCTTTGAATCGTTTTACAGGAAACAGAAGAAGAAATGATAATTCCACCACCACCAAAGTTAGGTCCTTTTGATCATGATGGCGGTGACGACGATGTTGAAAGAAGGCTACAGTCACTGCTGGATGTTGCTGAAGAAGACAAGCCGGATACGGAGGTGAAGGTGAAAGACTTCAGTAGCCTGAAGGAACTTGACAAGATTGGCTATGTGGTAAGATTGAAGGCTCATCAGCTTTAGACATTAAAACATACCTAGAAAAGCCTCGCTTGCAAATTTAGTATACATAAGAACGTCCTTTCCAATTCCAGTGACGAAGGTTCATGGCGAGAGCAAAGTCGCAAGCGTTTTCCTTTAAAACCATTCTTTTTGCCTTGATTTTAAAGCACATTTCATATAAAAATGTCATAAAACAATTGCTTTAATTATGCTTTTAGCTGTACATCGAGTAGTGATGCACTGTGGAAGTTCTTAGAGCAGTTAAGAAAGCTAGAATTTCTTACAGCTGTATTCTGTCCATAGACGTTTATTTTTTTGCTACGAGTTATTTCTCTTCAAACGCGCGAGCAATGCGCCGAAGTGTGAAATGCGAGAGCGGGCGCGAACCGCGTTCCGCAACAGTGTTGCTAATTGCGATCTCAATGAACTCAAGACAAAGTAGAACGTCTGTGCCCTGAGCAACTTTTCAACCATAACTAGCTTACAGGAGCATGCGTTAATTTCGGCTCTTCCGATGCGATACGTTGTAGTGAGTGGAAAATAGTTCATGCGACCCTCAGCTGCGAAGCAAGTAGATCTGTCTTCGGTAAGAACTAACATTCCTCTTCCATTTATTAGCCAAGTCACCCTTCCCAAAAGATGAGGAACGTCCAGAAAGGTCGTCATCAAGGAAGGACCAGCAGTTTTACAGGCACTGCTAAAGCGGCAAGGTAAACAATTTTCTTACAGCGTCTCCGGTACTGAATTAAAGAAAGAGTAGAAGCAGCCTCGTTTCCAGTGTCGCTCTTCTTCAAGGGTCGGGAGGAAAAGAGACACTGGGAATGAGGGTTAAAAACGAGGGAAAGGAATTTGCTTCGTTTTCTTCTCTATTGGACATGTACATTACAACTTAACTTAAAAGGAGGAGGGTGTTCTCTTCTGGAAAGGATGATGAGCCTGCAACAAACGCAAATATGCAATTTGATGCGCAATAAGCAGTGAACATTGGAGAGAAATAGTCGATAATTTATTTGGCCAACCAAGTCTTAACATCTGTCAGTAGACGTTCGAGGAGGGAAAAACTGTGATTTGGTTTTCCTGAAGACATCACGTCCCTTACAATTTTGGTTTTGGTATTCCTTAACTTCGATGGCGCTCTCCAAATATCAGCCAGCTCCTGATATCCCAAAGCTGCACAGAAGTTGCCGGAACAAAGAACGAAATCGCCCCCAAGTACAATCCTTAACAGTTAGATTATGAGCTCAGGATTTCTAATAAGCAATTATAGATTATGAGCTCGGTGATTTCTATCGCCCGAGTCAACTATCACGTATAGAAATGGAGAGCGATTAATCTAATTGTTTTAGTATAAATCTACTAGTCGTTCAAAACGTTATCAAATTCCTCTTCATAGACAATTTCAAAACGGCAAGAAGCGGCCATCATTTTGTCACCAAGGGTACACTAACACGCTACTCACAATCCATCACAGAATAGATACTTAGTGAGTAGCGTAGCCAATTAGAGAACGGCTTTGGTAATAAAACGCTAGTACATGAAGCGTGATATCTGACGAAGGTACAGCCGAAGTCAACGCATTAGGCAGAGAAATCGAGAACGGATAATCGTATTGTTTTAGTATCAATTTACTAGTCGTTCAAAACTTTGACCTAAATCCTCTTCATAAACACTTCCAAAACGCAAGGAAGAGGCCTCTAGTTTGTTTAAAGCCGCACATTGCCACGTTACTTACTCTCTATAACAGAATAAATAAATGTAGTGTATGACGTAACCAAGCAGAGAACGCCATTCGTGATAGAACGCTGGTAGATTTATACTAACTCAGAGCAGCAACACTTATAAACGAGATAAAACGAATTTGTACTGAAAAATTAGTGATCACGACCGGCTTAGTTTTTACTAAGTGTTTACATTTTTAGCTTGTCATCAGGGCTTCAGTAGTGGCTAATGCACCCATGTGTATCTTAATTCTCCTCAGGGGAGCTAAATTACCAACGGCACCACAGAGCAGAAGGATCAAGATGGACTCGGACTCGCCACTTCATTCACCCAAGGTACATCGCAAATTTGGTTCGTCTGTTCCATTGCCAACAAGGGCAACTGTTGTGTCATCTGAAGTGCAAGTGTCGCGCCCACAACTGGTTTCCTCTCAAAGATCTTCAAAGGACAGATCAGGAAGCATGTATGGCGAGAGCAGCCTTGTAAAGGAGGTCATAAAGGGGGAAGGCACACCGCCAAAACGATTTCAAAGAGTTAGTTCCCATTCAGATTTCCTCAAACAAGTCGCTGAGAAGCTAGCTGACAGGTCAACTACTCCTACAGTGTCTGGATCAGAATCAGTGTCTCCACCCGACACACCCATGCTCCCGACGCTTTCACCTACGTCTTCCGTTGCCACCTTTGTGTTTGTTAGCACATCAGATTCCTCTGGTCTGAGCTCTGATGACGATGATGATGATGATCATCGCCGGCGTAGACGTTCCTCCAGTAGAGGCAGAGGTAGCGGTGGGACACCAAAGGGCAGAAGGGACAGAGCAAGCTCTCTTGGATCGGGTATGATCACTCTTGCCCAGCCTCGAATAAGCACTCTATCAGTGGATAGGAAAAGTTAATAAGCGCCTTCAACAAAACTCGGTTCACTAACCACTGGATAGTTATTTGGGTTAGCAGTTAAGGTATCCACTCTCTGAACAATATTGTGTTTATTTCTTGTTTTCAGGAAAGGCAAAGAGTACTCCAGATTTACAAGTAATTCGAAAACAGGTATTGGCACAATAATAATCATCGTCATGGCATGATCATCATTTTTATTTCTTAATAAAAACATTTTACAGTTGGACTGGCCCGCGGATAGCTATGCTAGTCTAGGCGGGCCAGTCGAAAAATTATTAAAAATAATTATTAAGAATGAAAATTATTAATAATAAATTAAGACTCCAATAATTATTAATAATAAAAATTATTAATAATTAATTAATACTCCTTTTGCAAATTTAGACTCTCCCAGGATGTGCAGCTGGAGGCTTGCAAAGATAGAAAATGAAATTGTTACTCATACCAACCCAATGGTGGTCGTTGAAGGTTAAATTAGAGGATACGATTTTCCGCCCCATTTAGTTTAAATTTGATGCAAAAAGATATGGCGGTTAAAAATCGGTCAACCTCGTTCTCAGGGCTTAAAGATTAATTTAGGACAGAAAAGCCCTGGGAACGAGGTTGAAGAATCAGCCTCATTTTGAAAACTGTTTTGGTGCAACAGATTTCACAAACCGCGTTGATTTGCATGGACGCGATTCAAGTAAACCCAAAAAGTTAAAAGTAGTTAGGAGAAGTCGTCACGTTTAGACCGAAAAAATGTCTCCCTTTGGTTCTATCACCTGTCCCAGGCTTTCTGTCGGCCCCCACTGACCGAAAGCCTGGAACAGGGTATTGTCACCGCGTCTCAGGCTAACGTTACGATATGACTCCTCGGTCAAAATGGTGGTGTTAATATTGTAAGGATTAGGATAAAACTTTTTGGCTCAAACTGAAATAGAAAGAAAATTCTTACATGTTGTCTATGTGGTGTTTCTCGACTGTCTTATAGTATCTAAAGCGTATGAAACCGACTTTTGATTTTTAGTTAACACTCACCCGAATTTTTGATTTTTGAGTTGGTATGTTGTATCTTTTTTTAATCTCCATTTGGACTAAAATGTTGTTTACAAGTCGTTTTGGTATCACCGCGCCACTTTGAACGATTAGTCAAATCGTGAGCTTGGATCCCCTGTGGTTTTTCTTTAAACATGTAATCTGTAACCCTTTACATGTTCTTTTTTTGATTCACAGCTTGAATCTCTGGAAGGGATGTACAGTGAGATATTGACCAACATGGATGTAGAGTCCAAGGATTCTAAATCCTCCAATAACACAAACAGTCAGAGAGCAGCTGCTCTGCAAGGTATGTGTATGGGTCCCGGATACGTAAACCAGTTGTTGGTTAACCTGTGGCCAACATTGTTTTTGTGTGGTTGTTCGTATCTTGGTAGTCATAAAGGACAACAGCAACTTAGTGTTAAGGTTTGTGATTTCTTTAATGTATCCGGATTAGTTTGTAACCCCCGTTTCTCGCCTGTTGGTTGTGCATGGCGAGGTATTAGGGATTATCAGTAGAGAATGGGGCAGGCTACCTTAATAAAGCAGTGCGGTTGTTATACAAGAGCACAAGTACGTCGGTGTGCTGAGAGTTTTGTATCGTTCATTTGTGTTCTCTGTACTTTCACAGCAAGCCTGGCGACTTACAAGAAACAGAGAAACAAGGATATCAAGTAAGGCTTTTAAAAGACTTAACTTGTGGTGTCGTCTCATTTTATTTTTGATGAAAAGTGTATATGAAATAATTCGTATTTGAACTGCGGTTATAGATGCAAGTGAAATATGATCCTCGCAGTAAATTTTCCAATTTAAGCAATTGGAAAGAAGAAGCCTTATTTTGGTGGTTTTTACGTTGAACTGATTACTTATGACCTCTGGCTTTGCTCAACCAAAATCCAACGTAGGTTATTGAACTATACAGATATACGTTCATGATGCAAACGGTTTCTTTCTTTTGTAGACTTTTTAGCTGAATCTCCTCTTTTCTTAATGTTCAAACAGGGCTGTGAACAAACGCTTTGGACGCTTAGAGTCTCATGTTGTGACGTTAGCCAGAAGCGTGGCTCATCTCTCGTCAGAATTACGATCACAAGCGTCGATCAGTCAAGACGTGGATGACATGAGAAGACAGGTACAGGACCAACAGGTTAGAGATGACGATGATGGCGACCTGGCAAGAGAGAGTGCTTTACTTCAATCACGAGTGAAGAAACTCAGAAGGTATATGTACATCTCATTTGCGTATGGAGGAATTATGCATGGATTAGTTAATGTATCAAGTTCAAAAGTAATTGCATCTTTTGACATGTCCTTGAATAGTGTTCAGTCCTCGTTTTTACATTTTATGTTTATTCCTTCCTCGAACAGTTTCTTTGGCGAAGACCCTCCTCTTCTTGCAATCTTTCTTAAGAAGCTTGGGTATGAGGTAGGTAGAATTATTGGATTTTACTATGCAGAGTTAAGTAGTTAAATTATCAAAACTACAAGGACTTTTTCCGCAATTTCCTTCGAAACGTGCAATAGCAACGCCTTGGTTTAAGGTTAAATAGTTCATTGAACATTCTTTACCAACACAACATTGTAGGGGAAATCCAAACAGGCGGAATTGTTTTGTTGCTTTTTAAAAGTGAAGCATGAAACGAGCATTGGGTTGGCTGAAGTTAACATGGTAATTTTTAACTTTCTTGTTGGTATTTATTTTCGTATGTCAACCCCACTGTGCCTCATCTAATAGTTTTAGACTTTGATTCGAAAAACAAACCAGAAAGTTGTCAAAAGGATATTACTGAAAACATAATGGAAACAAACCTGGAAATGGCGAAATCTGACGACAAGTCAAAATGAATTTATATTGATATTCCAGATCTGGTCAGCGCGCCAATGGCTCGAAAACCACGCTCAGGTTAAATATGTAATGACAGAGTTTAATTCCAAATGGAAATTCGAAAAATTGGCCGTCGTCGATCGCGTTCCTCGGACGACGAAGAACTTGGTCATTTCAAGTTGTTGTTTTGCACAGGAGGACGGAGAAACGTAAAAGAATTTATAACGCGTGTAAAACTGTTGTTTTGCTCATTAAACCTTTTGTTTGGTGACGGTCTCGTTGCCATGGTCGTCGTTGTTCGCTTAAAGGGGCAGTGTCACGAGGATTTTACAGTTTTAGGTCAATTCTGTGCTAAAATCATTATTTGGAGGCTTTCCTCATAAACAAAATGCTTCTGTAAAGCTACGACGAAGGTATCAAATTAATTTTATCAGGGAAGGCTAACCATAATAAATTTCTTGAGGATTTTTTGAAGATATAGAATCAAATCTGGAAAAAATTGGCAATTTTTTTTCAGGTTTCAATCCATATCCGTAGCGACAGGCGACAGGAAACAGTTTCAGTACCTTCAAAAGTCTTTAATAACAGAACTAGACCATTAGTTTTGGAATTCAGTTGATGGGAGGACACCTAGCTTTTTATAAAGTTGCCAAATAGGGAGACACTGCCCCTTTAAGCTCTCTAACAACCATTAACATCAGAAACCATTGTCATCATTGAAAATTCTATGGGAATAATCTTTAACGCAAGAGGCTAGCAGTCTCCCGATGCTGTAGCCCTTCGAAATTTTCCAGTTCTTCATACAAGTCCTCATTCTTTCCTCTTCCATTTCTATTTCTTTCAACAGAGGTTTGCCGACAACTTCGAGGCAGAGCAAGTGGGAATTCTAGAAATGGCTTACATGACAGACGAAAGGCTACAAAGTTTAGGCATTCCACTGGGTCCAAGACTGAGAATCATGGAAGAAGTCAAGAAACTCTCCTGGCACCGGCCATAAATGTTATATCGTGCCACATATTTCATTTTCTGATTTCTTTTCGAAACAGATAAAACTGAAGCCTTGCAATCAGAAATTAAGCCAGATTTTCGTAAACTTAGCGAGGGGTCTGAATTGTGAAAGTCAATTTATCCGACTTATGTATTTTACTATTTATTTAGCGTAGCCTCAATTCGGACATCAAATAAAAGTGAATTAGAGAAAAACTCAGTAATTCACTATTTGTCAAAGGAAAACGTTTTTTAAAAATAATTATAATTGAACTAAACACGAGAATTCCTTGATTAATAATATCCAATCCAGTGTAACACCAGTGCAAATTACACATCGTAAGTCTGGAGTACGACTGACTAAAGGCAATAGGAATTTTTTTAAGCCAATGATATCACGTGAAATGATGACTAAAATTTTGTGGATAAATATAGATTATTACGTGATAAGAGCCTGTTATCGTTTTTATTCACAAGTTTTTAATACCATATCGCGAACAAGCGATTTGTTTATTACATATTCTTGTTTTCGTTCTCTTCGAGAAACTGAGAAATATCTTTGTCGGAGACATTCACAAATCTTGAAGCTGCCATTCCGTTGATAAAACTGCAAAGCAATTCTTCCCGCCAAATTTTGACGCCAGGCGTCAGCTAAAATATAAAGTGCAACCCGATTGGTCCAACTAAATTATTAGAGTCTATTCGATTGGACAATTCAAACCGTGAAGTGATATGATACCAGTTCACTGCAGTGAAATGATATCATATCACTTCACGGGTATCATTTTTAGTCACTGCTTTATCACACTGATATCCACACATATGTAATAATTAATTTTATTAATTTGCTTCAACCGATTTGAAATTAATATTTCTTTTATTGTCCCGTTACACGAATTACAAGCCAATGATTCGAAACTGTGAACTGCATTTAAAAGAAGCAAGTTGTGAGATATTTTTTTTACGTACTAGATGACTGGGAAAATTACCTCGTTGTGATTGGTTGAGAGCAAACCAGTTTATATTTTTAATTGCACCGCAGTGCTAATTAACGCGTCAGGGTCTTTCGTGATTTCCTCAGTCTTTTGATAAATGAGTAATAGTATCAAAGCTCGAGCAATTAAGAATTTACTCTGCTCCTGATTTTGAAAGGTTCTTTCAAATTGCACTGGCCGCGCTTAGAGGCTCGTGCAACTAGGAGAGAATTTATACGATTACCCATACTTAAAGCTGAAAACGTTGCGGATTTCTTGTTCCGTGAGGTCGTTTCTCATATGCGAGCGTCACGCTGTATAGAAGAAAGTGTTTTTTTGTCGCTACTTTTGAGCAGATAAATAGAATTTCCAATAATCTATTAGTTTGCACAAATTTGTATTGCATTCTGCACGTTAAAAGCTATACCCCAGAGTCCAAGTTACATAGGTTCATTTTATATAATTATATTATTTCAAAGTTGAACAAATTATGTATTATAATTGCTGCGGAAACAGGAAAAACAAAATGATATGGCTGTTACATAAGTTCTTTCTTCTTTCCGACTACTTTCAGATGTCTATCTGGCAATGTTAGAATCAAGGTTTTCTTAAACTTACAATTACATCATAACCGTATTCCACTAGATCGCATGGCTCAACGTTTTCCAAGACCAGTTTTTGTACGGGTCAGAAACATAATTATGTTTTTGTTACGGCATATAGTCAAGTATGGATTAGAGGATGCCTGTTGAACTGTTATTCATTCGAGGTTGACAGAAGCTTTGGGGTTTGTTTCAATTCCACATCAGGCCGTGTCCACACAACCCTGGAGGAATTTGAAAACACAGCTTTATTTCTGCGGTTACGCCTACCGTCAACACGAAAACGGAGCTTTACGAAAACGCTCTACAAACCACAGGAACGCCGGCATTTTGGTATGGACGAAAAACATTTTTAGAAACAGAGCTTTTCAAAAACACTCTTCAAACCAGAGGAATTTGAAGACGCCGCCGGCATCGCTTTTTACTGCACACGGAGAACGTTTTGAAACGGAACTTTTCAAAAACGGCGACGTCCCGATAATCAACAAGTGATTGTTCCTGCCCGTGTTTTCTTCATACACAATTCAAAATGACCGTTGGTTGTGGCGTTTTCAAATTCTCCGCGTTGTATGGGTGGAGCCTGAGATGCGTTGATAACTGTTCCTTCGATCCTGCTTGTAGGAAGTTGTATTCATCATCGAAAATCCAAAGTGAAGTTCCGCGCGAGTTTTGCTTAAAGATTAAATAGTTATTTGTAGTCTTAAGCACCCGAAATCCTTCATTTGCAGATCGAAGAGAGTCACCCCTGGGCTCGGAACGTGTTATGCTGAAAACAACTCCCATGATGTATTACTGGCGCTGTGCACAAAAACCAACAAAACAAACAAATATTTAATGAGATAAGGTCTTATATTTTAATTACACACATTCATAGCTCTCTTGAAGTGAGCCTTACTGCTTTCATTTCCATGTTCGGGTTGTACTTTTGTGAATTCCATTTTGAAATAAGAACACCTATTTAATCTCAATTCGTATTTTTTATGTAACATCCATTTTTGAAAGAACTTTATTTTTTGGTAAAGAATCTCAATATCATTTTCAACAGATGTATATTTTTATAGTTAATGTTAATAAAGACAGCATGTTATATTCAGTTTGAAGTGCTGTATTTATTCTTGAACTTGCTCCATAAAATTATCAGTCATTTCTAGGGTATCATTCCCAATTGACCTGTACACTGAAAATTATAGTTATACATTATTAGGAATTGATTTTAGAATGTACATTATAAGATAAGACGAAATAGCGGTATAAAATTGATCAGAATACAAAATATAGCCATTCCCTAAGCTCACTTAGAAACTGTAACATCAGGAAAGCTGAGGAGAAAACCCACCCATGAAAAAACAAAATATTTGACATGATGAAGGAAGGGACTGTTTGAAAGCGGCCCAATTCATTACCTACTCTCAGACATTAATTTTACTGCCCGTGTCAGTCTGACATCGATCTCTGTTTCTCGTTCTAGTCATTACTTTTCATATTTTACATTTTTCAACGACATATTTTTCAAAAACAAACTTATCCATACGTATCATCTAATCGCGCGCACAAGAGATCACAAAGCGGATGGAGAAGCCAAGGTGAACCACATGACTAATGCACTGTCTCACAATAGCTTTGATTAAGCTTCTTTTTTCGAAGAGAGAGGAAAAGCGAAAGCGCACAGAGGAAAAACAAAGAAAGGTGAGCAGAGTTCCTCTCTCAGCAAGTCCACATGTTCCACAGAAGGTAAGAAAAAGTTAGTTGCAGGTTACCGCTTCAACCCACAGCATGAAAATAGATTTGATAGATTATTTTACACAGGAAAATAATTTTCCAGTTGTTGTATTAAATCTAAAACTAATAATACCTTACAAAACAGTGATCGGGCTTCGGTGGCCTAACTGATAATTGTATCAATTTTCAAATATATTGCAAAATACTTAAACGATAGGATTTAATTAAGGCTTGAACAAGTACTGAAATCGTTATTTGGCAGTTCTTGGTTATACTGTATTGACTCAGTTCAAATCTTGACTTTCTTTGGAAGCCAGGCTTCTGGTCCGTGCACGTCTTTGATCATCATTACCTTGTCAATAACTTCTCCCCCCTGCATGGGAAAAAAGAAAACAAGCCAAGAATCATTTTGGGACACTACTTAATACGTACGTACTTCAAGAGGTTAGCAGTGTCGAAGGAAACGTTTCTCAATGTTTTCGTCATCACTGACAATTCAGTGATCAACTATTTCCAGTGGTCATTATCCAACAAAATATTGTAAACCCGCCAGAAAATGCCACCACCGTCCTTATCCAGCTGATCATTGAACTACCTTTCATAATTTTATCAATTGTTTTGTTTGCTAATTTGACGAGAATTAATACCTAGCACACTGTAGAATTCCTATGTGTGTCAAGAGAGTTAATGGTGTCTCTTAAGTGCTATTCAGCATTACTGAACAGTTTGTTAGATAGTTGTCCACCCCACCCCACCTACCTTATCCACACTGACTTGTTCCATGTATAAATGCGTCTTGTTGTGGATGGTCATTCTAGTGTAACCATAATCTTCTGACCGATAAGCAGTCCAGGGAGGGTATTGTTTAGGATTAAATGGATCATGATCTTCTTTACATCCCTAGTACAGGAAAATAATGTCTTGTTACTAAGTAGAGAAAACGAGGTCTTCAAAGTCAACATGACGTTTATTATCTAGAAATGCTGGCCAAAATGAGTTAGAAGGTACATGCAAGAACATGTACCGTTAAATTTGATTGATAAAGACACCGAGGGGACCCACTAGAGGTGTCCGTAATAATTATGGAACTCGCAGATATGATGTCATCGCAAAGGCTCCACTAATAATAAGTGTTGTCCGAGTCAAATCTAGCGCAAGCACGTCTCTAAGATGTATCTAAACTGTTTAATTGATATTTAAAGGACGCCATTACATGCCAGTTCATGAGAAAGTCACGAAATCATTGTAGGATCGTGTTTCAGGAGAGAAATCAATCCAGGAGTCTTCAAAGGACTAAAAATCTTGATAACATAAGGTGGTAGTAAATGCTTATTCTGCTGTTCATTTAAGAAATTTATAGACAACATGTAGTACAATGTATGTATCGAGTGATACAAACACGAGTGGAAGTTTGGAAGACCGAGACATGCTGTGGGAACACGAGCCGCAGGCGAGTGTTTCCACAGCTTTTTCGAGTTCTCTCAAACTTTCCCGAGTGTTTCTATAGCTCGATAGAAACACGGAGAACCTTTTTTCTATCTCTTTTAGAAAACACGGCGAAGAATGAAGGGAAACAACCTAATTTGATTATCAAAACGTAAATTCTCTTTATTTAACAAGTCAATCACAGTCTGGTAACAAAGGGAGGTCACCATGCAGACTTGTTTGATTACATGAAAACATAAAAGTTTATTACATACCCCCGAGCCTGTGATAACATGAACTGGGGCACAAGGGTTGGTGTAGGGCTCTTCCCATGATCCATTGCAAACCTGGAACAAACAAGAAGCACTGTGTTGGTATCATTATTGTCCCATGCCAGACCATGAAAAGAAAGTTAGTAATACTAGCTATGAATTAATAGAAAAGGATTTCGATATCTTACCTGCCTGTTGTAGAGAGGCAAGAGTCGTTCATAAGAGTGCTCGTGAGCCCAAATCATAAGATCAACACCTGAAGAAATGGCGCAGTTGTGAGAAGTGTGCATAACATCAAAAGCACATATTTCGTGCACAGGAGTATTTCACAAAAGTTTCATTAGTTGTACAGAATTTCAGATGATTTCAGTTTCAGGCAATACTGAATATTATGTGAAATAAAACCGTCCGAAATTTTTAACTGTCTTTTTAACGAGTCTGAAATATTTACAATAAAGTTTAACTTAATAGTATCTAGTAACAACTATATAAAACTAAATGACTGTATCCTGTTCACAGTTTTTTCAGTCTCTTTGTGAATGAGAGAGTAAATGCCCACATGACTGTTTCAGCAAAATGTCCAAAATTTGTTGGAAACGAGATAAGTGTCCAAAAATCTAACTCCTAAAATGTCTGGCATTTTTTGCAAGTAACTTACTCTGTATCTCAAGTAAAAAGGGTAAAATTGATTTTAAGTAAGTTGTGTGCTTCAAACAACCCGATTTTAAATCATTTCCCAACACAGATGTCATGTGTTTAACATACATTTCTATGCATGTGGAACCATACATGTATGAATAACAGCTCCCTCAGCAACCTGAACTCTGTATCTTGTTACTCACCATACTTGTAAAGTAGTTCTTCCAAACCAAACAAATGCTTGGAAGTGATTCCTGTGCGAACCTAAGCAAGAGTGACATAATGTTGTAATTAAACTCACTAATTATCGTATGTGAGGACTTTGATAGCATTTTGTCCCTATACTCATCTCAGATAGCATGACAAGGTGTCGCATGGGCCATTAATTTAATCCCTAATAAGTCAGCAAACTCTTAATTATAAGTCACAAATATTAAAACACACTTAAGATACATGTATGAGGAACATTTAGAAATATACCAATGGTTGCAGTCGGTTTGTAATCTATATAAAGGTACTCTTCATCCCAACAGCAATGGAAAAGCATATGGAGTCTTGTGTACACAGGTTGAAAAGCTGCAACCTTGATCGAAAGATAAAACTGTTTGTGAAGAGTACAATCAACATACAATACTGGAATGGCTGCTACAGTCATCGCCATTAGAGTTACTGCAGTACATTGGTCTGTGACCCATCGTGATGATCCAGGGACGCAATGCACGGTTTTGAGGAGATGTTGCTTCCTGAAAGTTGGTACACCATACAAACAAAATTATAGTTATAAGAACTTTGCGGCCACTGATTTTGTTTGACAATGTCTAATAAAACTTAAGTAACCTATCTTTTAGTAACAACTTTTGTCCCCATAAACAGATTACTGAGCCAAAGCAGTACGTTATTGTTGAATACAGTCACACAGTACATGTACTGTAAAAATTAAAGAAATATGGTGTCAGCACCACAGGCCTGCACAAGGTGCATGCAAAGAGCTATGAAGCATAGACGTGTATTGAGCAATACCATACGTTTTTCCCTAGATTTCCAAACTATCGTTTATACTAAAGCCTTTCATTTTAAGGTTAATTTATTTGAATAATTTGAAGCTCAATGGCATTTAAATGCTTGAAGCAATAGGTCAAATGACAAGTCAACTGCCCAAAAATTAATGGCATTTGAGATATCTACTGTAAGTTACAATATGCTTGAAACAAAAAAAGTGTTCATCAGCCTACAAAGAACATACTGTTCAATAGCCTTGCTAACTAGAAAAGTTTACATTCTGCCTAATGAATTCATATTGATTTATTGCACATAATTTCACTGAAAAATATCAGGTACCTTTCAGCTCAAAGTAAGGCTTTTGAGGAAGAGGTACAGTAATGGTCAGGCTAACACACAAAAAGGTTCTTAAAAAATCTCTCTGCACTCTTATTGAGGCCAAAGTGTTGATTTATAGTTTTTCTGACCTGAAGGTCTTTTTCCAGCCATTCATACTGTTGAACGATCTGTTCAAGGCCATACTGGTAGAAATGGTAGACCTCTGTTGACAGGCTGATAATGTGTGCAGGACCAATGTTCCAACTAAATAGAGACAAGAAAACAGTTCACAGTGGTATGATCACAAAACATGCCCAACATTTGTATTGCGTTTTGGTTGCTTTGTAAATATAAACTAAATTTATTTTGGGTTACTTCTCACCTTCACCTTCCTTTGGGAAAAAATTCTTATGTGCACCAGTTTCACTAAAACCCCAACAAACTATATACCAGAATAAAGCTTAATAATTTGTATTTTCCGATAAAAGTACGATTTAACGACGTTTGCGCTAATTGTTTCTGCGCATCCTTACTGCGCATGCAAATTCACATGCAGCCACGTCATGCATTGAGCACACATGTTAAGTACTAAAATGAACAATGACAGGGCAGATGGCCATTGCTATAGTTTTGCTTGGATTTAACAATCTTGGATGTTCAGTGAAGCCTACTTTTCTTTTCAGAAACAGATTTTATTTACTAAAATGGACAGTTTCAAGGAAAGGAGAAAATACTGAAACATGACTTTCTTAAGTTATTAATAATCATTTTACCTATAGAAGATACCCTCTGTATTTCCTGGCATTGAAAACCTGTTTCTGTAGTTGGAAAAGTTGCTGTAAGGAAAGACATTAATTATTATTACATGTAAATGAATCCTGTAAAGGTACATGTACTCAATACACTATTTAGTGAAAAAATTGTGACTACTAAACAAATACAAAAAATAAACATTCAAGTATTATTTTAGTTCTATCTTAGGCCCCCCAATAACTTTCCAAATATATGAAGCTATCATACAAGAAACATTAATTTTGGAATATTGAATGTCAATCTGCATTTGATGGTTTTAACCGGCATTAACTTCTGTTTTGTTTAATAACATTTATTGTCTTTTTATGTGGCTAAATATTATTTAGGCAAAGTTAAACGCGAGCGGAGTTGG
>JAEMPF020008510.1:0-15451 GCA_022496165.2 Catalaphyllia jardinei | reverse complement strand
CAAATGAGACCATTTGCCACCAAGTCTATAATTCTTACCGTTTTTACAAATATCACAATATCATTCTGTGTTCTTTAGTCGATCATTGCAATATAGCTTTCTATATTCTCTATAGTTTTCTTTCTTGAGTTTTTTCATTTCGGGTGAGTCTTTGTTAAATTCCATTTTATACTAATATTTATATTAATAATTTTTTTAATAGGCTAAACCTCTCTTTTAAAAGGGTGGGCCGCGTGCTGTGAGATAGTCTCAGAAGTTCCCTTAATGTAAGGTACGGCACGGCTTAGTAAGCCGTGACAACAACGAACTGCGAACAACAGTGTACAGAAAACCAACGCATACCGACAGATTACTTGACGAATCATCCTACAACCCGACTTCACACAAAGCCACGACTATAAAGACTTTGACAAGGCGAGCGCAACTAGTTTGCGATACACCGGACAGCTTACGTGACGAAAACAAATACCTTGAACGTGTTTTTATCAAAAACAACTACAACGCTGACTTTATTAGACGAAACATTTTCCGACCTACTGAAACTGACGCAACGAACAAGAATCCGACACCTGTTACTACAGTGACTATACCTTACATTAAGGGAACGTCTGAGACTATCTCACGGATCTTACAGCCCTACAACATCCGCGTAGCCCACAAACCTACAACTACGTTACGGCACTTACTGACCAACGTTAACGACCGAGACGAACCCAGCAACAGACAGGCAGCTGTTTACAAGATCAAATGCTCCGACTGCCAGGCCTCCTACATTGGTGAGACTGGCAGAAACCTTAACACGAGACTGACTGAACACAAACGAGCCACGAGAAATGGTGATGTCAACAACCACATTGCTGTGCATCATCCACTGACAAACCACAACATTGACTGGGATTCTGCTCAATGCTTAACCTACAGTACAAACTATTTTCAACGACTGACTCTGGAAAGCTGGTACACTAACTTAGAACAAACGCCTCTTAACAGATGTCAACAACTACCGGCACCTTACAAACGACTTATCCGCGACGAAAACGAAACCGACAAACGGACTTCTAACAGACCGGCTTAATTATTTTGACTTACAATAGACGGACTCTAACAGACCAACTTGACTAACAAAAGACGGATCGAAACCGACCAATGACTGATGACTAACTTTACATGAGTCTTCCAGCCAATACCATCATGGCTTAACTGACCAATCACTATCAACGGACCAGACTTATAACATCATCGACTGACAAACACTATTCACTTGACTCTGAAGATGACTTCCGCTCAGGTTGTCGAGACGTCAGTCACCAACAACAGTTCTTTTCAGAACTAATCTCACCCGGACGATCACACAATACGAACTAATTTTCATCAACGTTCGCCAAAAGGCTACTAATGTCATGTGTGTTTCTTTCACATAGTGAAACTTACGCTGCGAAAATAAAACAGACAAGGAGTTTTGACTCAATCGACAAAATCGAAATCTTTATTCGAGTTGATTAAAAGCGTCATCGTAACTTTCCTAATTATTTGTGCTGTGTTCACACATTTTCAGCTAAGCTTTTAATATGTTCTCAAACATCAATCAACCTTAAACATAGTCAAAAACCAGAGATATTATACGAGTTCGATGTACGTTTCCACACCAAAGTGCGAAGTCCAATTTGTCATGTTTACTAGCTGTGCAAAACACGCATCAGCGAGCGCTCTTATTCGTCGACAACAGACAATTTATTGGATTTTTACACCAACAAAACTAAGCAGCATCTACAGACATAAACCTATTGTCACTTATTGGGCTTAAACGCTGCTATATCCAAACATATCCAACTAGTTTTTTTTTCTATGTTATGGAAAAGCTGTTAATCTTCTTCATGTGTGAAATTTAGATTGGAGTAATGTCAAGTTCTTGTAAAAGGAGCAGCGGAACTCAACTTGGTCAGCGATATAAAGCCGGACATACCTAAATCCGGCACTGCGTTCACTCAAACTGGAGCAACTTACGGCAAAAATACTTATGCAAAATTCCAACAGCCATGAAGGCGTTGAGTTGTGGGCCAAAAGCATAAACGATTTCGGGAATTTCGGAAGCCATTTCCCCTGCGCGACATCCGCGAAAATCCTCACAGCAGTGTACTCGCGTGTACCGTAGGCGATATGGCGCAATTTGTTCTAAAAATAGAAAAATTGTCTCATATCATGGAGCCAACCCCAATACTAGAAATGGCGCGCGCTTACGGTCTCCGTCCCTGATTATGGCTCCTGATACGAATTAATCTCTTTTCTTAGCTTAAATAGTTTTTTTTTCTTTTTTCTCGCCTTCATCCTTAATTATTCATGTTAATGTTTCACTTTTTTAAACTACTTACTGCACAACTTCATTTTATTTCTCATTGTACAACTGACGTTGCATGATGTTTCATCCGAACCATGTTTTGATTATAAAAGATGAATTTCAAAAACTTCGTTTGCATTGGTTCATTAAAGCGATATCTTACTTACTGCTATAAAAACCTTGATATTATCACTATTGTTGTTTTTGTTATTATCATTATCGTTATTATTATTATTGTTATCATTATCATCATTATCATCATTATCATCATTATCATTATTATCATTATTATTATTATTATCATTAATATTGTTATTATTATTATTATTATTATTATTATTATTAACGTCGTTCGTAGAAAAGAGTTACGTAAACACTATCAAATACTCTTTGATATAAAATTTGTTGTCGACGCTTATGAATTTCCTTATAGCAGTAGTGACCGTACCAGAGCTAACCATATCAGTTCGTTTCATGAAAATGTAAAAAATCGTCCTCGGAACAAGCCGCCACAGAACGGAAATTATGTCTGTGAACTGAGCAATTCCAGTCACATTGTTCATTCTAAAGACCTTAAAATCGTTCAAGTAACTCGGTAATCTTTTCAGTAGATCAGAATACAGAGTTAGTCAACCCTCTTTAAACGTGTTCTGTCGTTTTTACCTAGTACCAATGTAAACTGTCCTTGTTTTATAAACTTTCCAATGAACCGAATTTAATTTCACGTTGCTCTAAGCTGCGCATGCCAGTTAGCTTGTATGTCGATTTTCAAGTTATGTTAAGATAAAATAAGACAAGATAACTTTATTTATACACAATGTTTCCATCATTCAAAGTGCCACTATGATAAAATTCTCCATACCCATTTTTTTTCATTTTCGTACATAAATGATCTTTCCTAGATATCTTGCCAAATTTCAATCTATTACAAACATTAGAACTCGCGGTTTTTGGACTTTTATTTGCGAGAATTTGCGGCCGTCGCCATTAATTTTCCTTGTTCCATGTCTTGGTTGAGAATTGGAGAAAATGACGTCATTTTCTCAAAAATACCAAAAGGGTTGAAATTATAATAACAATCAGTACAGCAATTTGCATAAAGAATAACAAAAACTTTGGCTCATATATTCGTGCAATTTTCTACATTAGTTGTTATTGTAATTTCAACCCGTGTTGTATTTAAGAGAAAACTAGACGTCTTGCTGCGTGTACCCAGGTAGTCGTCATACTATATAGCACTAGCTATATTGCAATTGAGCTTAAATGTTCTGCATTTGAAATCTTGCGAAACTCAATCGAATCGATGGGCTTAAGTTATTCTGCCTTCGATTGCATTTCTTGGAATCGATTAATAGCTTATTACTCGTACACAGACCTTTAGCACGTAAAATAAGTCAAGATCGTTACATCAGCCTATGAAAGTTTCAGTTTATTTTCTTTAGCCTTTGCCGTTGTTGTTGTTTGTTTGTTTGTTTTTTTTCATTTCTACGAGAGAGACATTTTGAATTTCAGAGTTAGGGCGGTGCGTGACATAGAGCCACCCTGGACTTTGTAAATTTGTTCAAAATAATTCGAGGAAATCTCAGGTTTGGGAAAACGCAGATTTAAAAATTAGAGAAGTGTAATCTTTATTAATCTCCTATAACATCACAATTTCTTGACTTTATCCAGTGAATGGTTTTAGAATAATTTTTTATCGCTTCAGGATTGCGTGACAGTACAATCCAAGAGTTGTTTTGCTGGGGTCAACTCATACATAGAGGATATTACACGGTGGCGCGAAGATATGAATTTTATTTTCGAGTGGCAAAACAATATTTTACGGACGAGCGCAGCGAGTGAGTAAAATATTGTTTTTGCCACGAGAAAATAAAATCCATATCTTCAAGCCGCCGTGTAATGTTCTTTTTATTACATAGACATGCTGATGACGGCGTTTTTGATGATTTTCCGAAGATTTCCGACCACCTTCCGAAGATTTCCGAAGATTTTCCAAAATTGTTCCGAAGGCCAGACGAACGATTCTGAATATTTTCCGAGAATTTCCGAAGATTTCCAAAGACTTTCCAGGAAGACCCGAAGATGTTTTGATGATGCACCCACGAATTGAAGTACAATTTAAGAGACAAACAAAAGCAAAAGGCGGGAATCGTGACGTCATTGAACGATACGACACTCACAAAGGTGACATACGGAAAATACGCCACTCGGGTCCCGGATGAAGTGGCGTATGGAATCTACGAGTGGTTTACTTCCCAGAAAAACACTCCTGTCTATATAATAAATTAGTTTCTTTCATCTTAAATGTACAATAATTCACTACATGGGTTTCATTCTTGAGAAGACACATACCTCTGTTACAAGAAAATAACGAGAGAAAATCCTTTGGTTCGAGATTTTAACTTTATTACACGTTACGAAGTTTCTCAGAGCGTTTTACTTAGGTGAACTCGAACAGATATATTCGTAAACAACAGAAACACATTCTCTAACCTTTCTGCTCTTGTTGCTCAGACATTATGAGTTCGTGCTGGGATCCTACTTGGTTCACGATCACGCCTAAAAATACGATGACGCTTCTGAAGATGCTTTTTATCAAGGTGAAGAGTCGATAGCCCCGGTTGATAGCTAGCTCCTTTGGCATATTAAACATGATTCTTGATGAATTCACTCCAAACGTTCGCTCCTAAATTGTTGACCTCTCGTTAGCCTTGCAGATCGACCCTTTCCGAAAACGTTTAACGACCTTTAGTGTTGGTCTACCGCGACCGGTGTGTTCGTTTGTATGTGATTTCATCGCCCTAGAAATCATGGAATCCGACCTAGTATTTTTCACGACGGCAACTGCTGTAAATCCCATGTGTCGTACGCTGCATTGGTGACGCATGCGCTGTAGAGGACAGACGGCGATTTGTGACTGAACGAGGGAAAAAAATTTTAAAAATGCCGAAATTTAAACTCAGGTCTCACTGCCTGGGTAATGACATCATTTTCTCACAAGACTCGGAACAAGGAAAATTGATGGCGGCCGTAAATTCTCGGAATTTACGGCTGCGTAAAAACCGCGAGTTCTAATGTTCATAATAAATTGAAATTCGGCAAGATATCTAGGACAGACCTATTGTGTACAAAAATGGAAAAAATGGGTTTCGAGAATTTCATCATAGTGGCACTTTAATTAAGTTAATTATCTACAGCAGTATATCTATCTACTTAACTACAATAAAATTTAACAATAACGTAATTTAATATTGATAAAACTTCTTTAACTGTTGAATTCTCTTCATTATTTTTTCTTGTTTGATGGGCCGACGAACGGACGGAGGTGAGTAACTAACGACTAAGAGACTGACTGACTGACGGACTGACTGACTGACCGACTAACTGGCTCGCTGACTGACTGACTGCCTGCCTGTCTGCCTGCCTGCCTGCCGGCATCTAAACTTTCCGTGTATTTTCTCCTGTAAGTAAATATAGGACACACGCTCAAGTAAGCCCTCGAACTGTTCGTGGCCGCTTACGAGCTGAGAATGTGCACTTATTTCAACGAGTTTACAATGTTAGTGCGTGAGAGTTCGAACGGGGTTTTGTGGAGGCTGTTGTAAATAGATAGAGCTGTCTGTTTTAGAAATGTTATGCTTGAATGAACAATGCTCTTCTATAAGATGAGCCTGCAGGGGATCATGGTAGTTGAACTCATCAAAGCAGATGATGAATACAAATACCATGATTCCCTGCAGGCACATCTCACTATAAGACATGCCTGCAGGGATCGTGGTAGTTGAATTCATAAAAACAAATGTCAAATCCAAGATGACGAATACAAATACCACGATACCAGCAGACACATTTCATGGGAGGAATGAATCACTGTATGCTTTTCTGTGATCAAATTACCAAATACTATAAATAAAATAAAATAAAGAAATAAATAAATAAACAATAATGCTAATTTCTTTCCTTTACCTAAGCGTGATTGTTTCAAATTCATAGAAATCGCTGTGCCCCTTTCGCAGCTTAATGAAACGTGATTAGACAGATGTTCCAGAACGGCATAACAAAGGCTGTCATAGCCTACATAAAAACTTAACCCAACTTCAGCAATTTACTGAACCGATAATGAAATTAATAATAAAGGGAATACAATATCTTCCTCTGCTGTGGATCTTGATGAACAATTGCAAGGGACTTCTACAATATGAAGGTCTGTATTTAACATTTGAATTCTATGGCTGCATGTAGACTCAGTTATTTCGGTATCAGTTGAGTTAACTACCTTGGGGCCGTTTCTCGAAAGCCCCGGAAACTCTTCAGGCCCGCAAAGCAATTCTTAATAATTCTGTATCTGGGTGGTTTATACGCCTGAATTTCTTTTACGAAGAGAACCTCCCTTCATATTAAGAACAAGTGCATAAAATAGCCCTGTAATTAAATGGTTTCAGATTTCATTTGTCCACACTATTGCGTTTTTTTCACTCGAAAACGAATAATTGTTCATGAAATTTCGGCTATTTCTCGCGCTAAAGCGTCCAAAAGCTCTGATGGAAGCCACAGTATATGACGCGTTTCATGCTGTCATCGTTTTCACCGATCCACACTAAAATCGGAGCGTTTTCACAACGATGCCTCTTTGGAGACCTTTTTCGAAAACGGTTTCCGTTTTCAGCTGCGTTTGCGGGTATCTAAATGTGGACGATATGCGAAAACGTATCCAAAAATATCTGTTTTTGAATAAAAATCCAGTAATACTGTTGACAGGTGGAAACAAAACAAAAACGTCAGTGTAGGCGAAGTCAAAATATTTTGCTTTGTTTTCTTCGGGATAAAAACGGATGCCTTTGAATACGCAATAGAATACTGATTCTTGTAACCTGCAAAACCAACTTCATAGCAAAGCTGCTCACACAGCATACTTGTCTGATGATGATAGAAAGATAATACGCGAAAACTGTTGAGGAATGCAAATAAAGAAGACGAAAGAAGGCCAAAAACTCTGAACCCTAGTTTTGACTTTCAGGAAAGCGTCGATCACCGCAAAATGTCAAAGAAAAATTGTAATTCACACAACAATAGTATGTATGGAATTAGAATTTTTCGCAAGGCCAGCTGGTGTTCTCGAAAGTTTTTCCTTTTTTCTGTTGGGGTGTTTTAGAAAACACCTTGCAGTTTCCTCCACTTTGTTTCTTACTCTAGAAAATTGTATACAATAACAAAAAAGGAATTTTCAGGCCGTGAAATTTTAGTAAGAATTTCCATTTCCTTTGTAAACCATCACTGTATTTTCCTGTGAACCGTTTATGTAATTTCTCTAAGTGAATCACATGCGGTCGGGAAACAAAACATGAGAAAGTAGGGACTAATTGCAGTCTTTCAGGCTGTTCCATGACTTTGCAGCAAAGTCCGAACCTTCGAGATTAATTATCAATGCAGATCGCATTTTGTTTTGGTTGAACTAATGAACTTCCATTATGATTAAACCCGTCCCAAGCACGATCTAAGTTTCAAGCCGGGAGAGAAAAAGATGTCTCAGTATGTGTTTCTTTTACCTTCGTTTTTACACTTTCTGTGTTGATCCCCGAGTGGAAAGTGTTTAAAAATATCGAAGAAATCAATCTTCTTTTCAATTGAAAATATTTCTTTGCGTATTTCGCGATCAAGTACTCAAGCCGCACAACTTTAAACATTAATTAAATGCTAGCTCAGTGCTGTGATTGGCTAGTTCCTAAGAGGGAACAATAAAACATATTCTTTTTGCAAACATTTTGGCATTGTTTATCCACAGAAAACTGTAGGCAAGTGGAAATCAATCCGTCAATTGAGGACTACAGCCTCACGGGTCACGTGTTTAAGAGTACGGTGATAGAAGACTCCAGCGCATGTGAGGTCAACTGTTTCGCGGAGGATGACTGTGCTTCATTCAATGTCAAGCCATTACAAGGTGGAGATCACTTGTGTGAATTGAGCAATTCTTGTGACCTTGTTCATCCCGAGGACCTTAAGGAGGAACAGGGAACTGTGTACACGTCATTCAAGGTCAGAGCTCAAAGCCAGCTAATCCGGTCCTCTGTTGTGGGCCTTTGGTGATGTAAACTCGTTTATTTGTATTTTCTCCAGGCTTGCTTTGGTAGATTGTTTATTTGTCGTGTGTTAATTATTTGGTTATTTGTTCAACTAACTGACTGAGAGAAGGACGGACGGACAGACAGAATGACGGGCCGACTGACGGACTAACTGTCTGACTGGCTGACTGACTGACTGAGTCGCTTACTCACTGAGTGACTAACTGACGGAATGAATGACTGACTGAGTCCGCACTGAGTCACTGAGTGAGTGACTAACTGACGGACGGACTGGCTGATTGACGGCCGACCCACCATTTGCTTGTCTCTTTGCTCATGAAACAGACCAAGCAGCACTGTCCCCAGTTGTTCGAAGGCTGGAAAACGCTATCCATCGGATAAATCGCTATCCAGTTGTAAAACGTTAATAGACCAAACCACGCTGTCCACTGGATAGTGATTTATCTTGTGGCTAGCAGTTTCCACCTTTCGAACAACCCGGGCCTGTTCTATAGCACGTTCTCTCTGGCAAAGTGGATGTGTTGGGCGACATATTCAATACTAGATCAAAAAGGTCAAAATTAAGTGCATTAAGATTTCAACGATTCCCTTTGGTCCTTACTCTCTTCGAGTGTGGACATTAAAATGTAAAAATAGATTATAGTTAAGAGGTCTTGCAACTGAGGTCTGTGTCTTGATTCGTTAATTAGAATCCTTGTTCAAGTAACCCTTGTTCTGTGATCAAGCGATGTCAAACAGGCTTCACCAATGAAGGCTACCGTTGTGTATGTAAAAATGGACTGATGGGACACAACTGCAATGAAGGTATTCAAAATTAGTCGATAGATTAACATTTCACTGTGTATCGAACTTCAAGAAAGGTAAATTTCAAACAACTTTATTTGAAT
This sequence comes from Catalaphyllia jardinei, assembly GCA_022496165.2. NCBI lineage: Eukaryota > Metazoa > Cnidaria > Anthozoa > Scleractinia > Caryophylliidae > Catalaphyllia > Catalaphyllia jardinei. Next base: position 6,149 of record JAEMPF020008510.1, on the reverse strand, counting down.
CCAAAATATATAAATGCAAATAGGATGCTAAAGTATATTGGTAAAATATATATTTATCAAATTCTATAACATAAATATTACAAAGTGTATATGAAATAATTCATATTTGAACTGCGGTTGTAGATGCAAGTGAAGTATGATCCTCGCAGTAAATTTTCCAATTTAAGCAATTGGAAAGTAGCCTGAAAAAAATCAGGACTTCAACGGGATGTGAACCCGTTGTAGTCCTGATTTTTTCAGGCTTCTTTCCAATGGTTAAATTGGAAAATTTACTGCGACGATCATACTTCACTTGCACTTATAAATATTACACATATACCATAAAATCCCGATATTTTAAACCTCCAAGGAAAATTGTATTATTTGCTAACTTGAAAAGATTGCTTTACTGACTGGTTGATTACTTTTTTTCTCTGCCCTAAACTGTGCTTATTCGGAATTAAAACACAGACAATTCTCAGACTCATTTAGGTCTAATGGTGGAAAGAATACTATAAAGTATGAACACCAAACTGCGTAAATGATCAAAAACAAAACATGATAGTTTCCTCATACCGGGAAATTCTAATTTCATTTCATTCTCGTTTTTTTCGTAATTCTAAGAATATCTTGAAAGTTGAAGTTGTTTTTTTTTAATTCTAGGACCACCAATTGTACAAGTTCCAGGAACGATCCAAGATGACGAAAGAAGTGACGTCACTATGATGTGTCGCGTTACCGGTAATCCTCCGCCAGACCAGGTCACATGGAGTAAATCTCCAGGAAGTCTTCCTAATTCAAGAAATATCGTAAGTCAAGGGACTTTGACTATCTTGAACCTCACCACAGATGACAGTGGCTCGTACGTGTGTACAGCTAGAAATATTTGGGGTACCAAGTCATCATCAGTCCAGCTTCACGTCTATACCGCTCTCGAGTTCGTCAAAAAGCCTCCATCCTCTGTGATTGTGAAGGCCGATGAGACCCTGACACTATCTTGTTCTGCTTCAAGTGATCTACAGCCGACAATATCCTGGCTGTTTAATAGCGTCCCCTCATTACCTCAAGGCGCGGCCATTGAAATATCGAATGACTTGATCGTGCTTTCAGCAGACTACACTCATGGCGGTACTTACACTTGCAGTGCTTCCAACTCACTGAGCTCAATTCGCGCCAATGTCATCGTTTATGTCGAATACCCTGAGACTTGTAGCGTGGTGAAAGCAAACATCAGCGGAGAAAGTGGTGATTACGTCATTGATCCAGATGGTGAGCAAGGCGAGAATCCATTTACTGTTTATTGTGACATGATTAGCCAAAGGGGTGTTGGTGTAACAGTTGTCAGTCATAACAGCGAGAACAAAACCCACGTCACTGGGGTTGACGATGATGATAATTACGAGCGTGACATCCAGTACATTGGCGCCAGTCTCTCTCAGTTAGCAGGGCTGACAGAAGCTTCAACAAACTGTCAGCAGTTCATTAAATATGAATGCAAGAAATCTAAGTTAAAACACAACCAAGCCTATTGGAGGTCACGCGATGGTGAAAAAATGACGTATTGGGGTGGAGCTTCTTACGGGGACAAGTGCGCATGCGGAATAACAAATTCCTGTGCTGATCCGTGGGAAGGCTGTAACTGTGATAAGAATGACAACACTTGGCGGGAAGACAGCGGTCTCCTGACAGACAAGTCTCACCTTCCAGTCTCTCACTTGAGGTTTCACGACATTGGTGATGATGGAGAAGAAGGATATCATACTCTGGGGAAATTAGAGTGCTATGGAATAAACTAATCTTAAGGGAGAACAATCATTTGACAACGATTCACTTCTTGTAGCAATGTCACTTGAAACATAATTATGCACATAACACGACCAGAAATAGCCATTTCTCGTATTAATACAAAGTAATCCACGAGGGCGTAACCGATGCAGTGAGTATGGAAATGGAAAGAATTAAAATCCGACAAACTACGAGAGGTGGGACCTTCCTTAGACTGAATTCTTAACAGGCTCCTTTACGTGTTCGAAGCTGGCCTAGCGCGGTCTGATGACTAAGATTCTCACAAATGCACTGAAATCGAATCACTTAGCCTTAGGCAATTTATTTTTCGAACTACACCTCATGAAGTGGTATACGGCGAAAAATTCCCCTCAATGGCATAAGCGATAAAGTATCGGATGGAGCTACGAAAGCATTAGTTCTGAATTTTGAAAGGACACAGCACTAGTAACTGTCTCAAGGAATTTGCAATCAGATGTATTGAATAGTTTTTGTGTGATGTGAGATTGAGAACTTACCATTTTACAAAAAATATAATGTATGGTTCATCATCGCTTTTGCTACGCACGCATTTTGCAGTTTTTGAAAGCCAATTTATCCTCGAAATCACACTAGAAGAGGAAAACATTTCAACTGGTTTTAAGTCTCGCATATTCGTTAAAAACCTTCGTCAATGCGCGGTTTAGCGTTGAATGCCTTCTCAGCGAGTCATGTGTATATTTAAAGAGGGAAAATGTAAACAATTCATGAAGACAAACAAGCATCCGTGGCTGTATATTATGAAGGTATGTAAATGATTTTACATGCCGACTTATCTCAGCATGATAAAAATTATCCGGGCTTTAAGGAAAAAATGATAAATAACTCTGTCAACGAGACAGGCAGGGTAAACTCGTTCCAGGTGTTCTTAATTTTTTAAAGGCGCCAGGTGAAACTCTTTGTCTTTGTACTTAAATATCACACCGGAAACAAATGAGAGTGGAAACAAAAAGTCAATATAGCTCTTTCTCTCTCTCACATCCACTCCCAAGAACTCTTCATTTCAAGATTTACCAAAATCGGGAACAATAACAGCCACTCACAGAACTTTTTTTATATATATTTAAATACCGAACATTGGTTCTACGGTGTAAACATCACGAGGAAATCGCACAGCTATCGCATGGTATTCAGACGCAAGTTAAGTTAAAATTTAATATGTCCTCTTCCTTAAGTCACAAAATATCTCCTCTGAACATATATTGTTTTTTGTTTTTGTTTTTATATGATTCAACTAGCCAATTTCAAGAACCGGTCTAGAAATCGTGAAGAATCTTTTGGAAAACTTAATACTTAGTCAAAGCCCCAAGTTCTCGTGGCTTCTATTTTGCCAGTGTTGTTTCTTTCTTTCTTTATTTTTTTTGTATTGTAACTGCATGATATACTTTGTTGCGTTTAGAGCAACAAACCGATGTAATTACACGGTTGCGTATTCCAAGTAATGAAGTGAATTGCGAATTTTCATGTTTAATGTATTGTAAGTTAGTCAGTATAATTGTTTAGAAATGTAAATATATTTTATTCACTGGCCGGGAGGTCCGTATTGGGAAAAACTGTGCCCGAGGTCTCGAGTACTCGAGACAGAGGGCACAGTTTTCCCAAACGGACCGAACAAGGCCGGTGAATAACATTTTTATTTGTTTCTAAATTCTATTTTTAGACGGTAGGAGAAACTATTAAGAAAAACTGGAAAAGTCATGTTTTTATTTTACACATTGTCTCATCAACTTGTCAACAAATGTACAATAAAATGAATTGGTCAGGAATATTTTTACACTGTGTGAAGTTTCGCTTTCAAAAGTCAACAAACTTGACAAAATGTAGAAGAAGCCATTTCAATGTTCTAAGCAATCGCAACTTCACTCTGCGCTTAGCGTAGTTGGTTACCATGACCGTGGTCAGGAGATAGGAAAATACTGCCAGCTCCCGGAACCAATCAGATTACAGGATTCTCAGGATACAGCCCGCTCACGATCAAAGAAAGAAATAATGTGAGTTATTGAATTAGATGACTTTAAAAAGTGCTGAATTGTCATATTATTGCAAGGCATTTTCTGTCAGTTATAGCAATTTATTTCAATGTGAAAAGAGCAAAACAAAAGACATCCATTGTCTAGCAATGTAATATAAGTAATGTAGGTAGCCGACTGTTAGTAGGTGTTTGATCGTCAAACTATTGCAGGCAATGTACTATCAGTATTGTATAGTACGCAATGTATTGGATTGTCAAGTTAAAAAACAAAATCCAACTGAAAAATAAAGATTCATGAAAGAAAGGAGAGATGTTTGCCTTTAACGGTTTTTAAAAACGAATTACTGTAACGCAGTGCTACTACTGCTACTACGATTTAATATGCAGTTTGGCCATAGAAAATGTTTGAAGGCGGGATTTTTGAAAACAGAAGAAACAATTTAATCGCTTGATCTATTGAAGTAAAACTGACAGTCTCTCCTGGGGCAATCTGGAGATGATACCGTCCGTCAAAATGTACACGTCTCAATCTATCCATAAACCGTGTTGTTGTGAAGAATGGGAGAGTTTTCTGTGTTCTGTCTTCTGTGTCTTGGGTTTCATCTGTTCGTGTAGTTACTTTGTAGTGTCGAGTGTTCAGTGTTGAAAACGCAATTTCTATGAAAGTCGACATAAGTGATAAGGAATGAGTGTAGTGGTCTTTACTTAATTTTCTTTCAAATACAAATGAAAGAACTTAGATTTCCCTTCCCCCCCCCCAAAAAAAAAAAAAAAAAAAAAAAAAAAAAAAAAAAACAGATATTCAATCGTTTGAAGCTAAGGAGATGACTCAGGAAGAATAAAAGAGAAACACACAATATTAGATGTACGTAATTTTATTCTGTTCTAAGTTTGGTTTTAAGTGCCTTTAAAAGTTTCTCATCCACGATAAGTTTATAATTTGTGTTACAATCATATTATATTCAATTCAGTCTTATTCAAAAACGGTTTTTAACATTTTTTTATTCTTTCTGCATTCCAGAGTCATTTCCTTTTCAGTTTCCATTTCGTTTTCAGAAAAATAAATTGTCCATTTTTAAAACAATTGTAATAGTGAGGTTTCATGAAAGATTATAAGTTATTGTTGCTATTGTTGCATTATTGCAGAATGCCCGCTATTAGCTTCTTGCTCAAGTGTCGATTCTCAGCAAAATATATTTTAAAACTATCAAAGCGGCAGCCACGGGTCTAATTGTTAACTATCAGTCTGCGCGTGTTTATAGAATTCCATACAACTTCAATGAACTGAATAAAGTTTAAGATAGACATGTTTAGTTTTGGTGCAAAATGTAGCGTGAAAAGTTATTTCAAATTTTTCCTCGGCTTATTATTGTTGTGTCCATCGCGAAAACATGTGTTGTGAGAATGGTAGCCTCTTCGACGCAGTATTGAATAGTGTAAGTCTTGTCGGCTGATTTTCTCTCTTCCCGGCTTCGATTGTACTAAACAAAAATCGGAAAAAAACAAGATGAAAGCGGGTGTCGTGGACCAGGGGGCTCGCCATTATTATTGAGTCAAATATAATCAATTCATTAAATAGAGGATATTACACAGTGGCGATAAGATATGAATTTTATGGCACGTGAACATAAAATCCATATCTTCGAGGTAACGTGTAATGTTTTTTTTTACTTTATATAGATATACTGACGGCGTTTTTGATGATTTTCCGAAGATTTCCGAAGATTTTCCAAAATTGTTCCGAAGGCCAGACGAACGTTCCCGAACATTTTCCGAGAATCTCCGAAAATTTCCGTAGATGTCAGAAGACTTTCGAGGAAACCCGAAGATGTTTCGATGATACATCAACGAATTTAAGTACAATTTAAGAGACAAACTTGATATCAATGAAATCGATAAACTCACGTGTGAGATTATGGAAAATAAACCATTCGGGTCCCGGATGTGGTTTTTATGAATTCTACGAGTGGTATATTTTCCATTATTACACGACTCAGGCACTCAGAGGGCCAATAACTAAAATTAACCAATCAAAATGCTCTATTGCCGGTCCAATATTCTCTAAGTATTGGACCGGGCATTGTCTCGAATGATCCCGCACTTGTGAAAACCTTCAAATGTTTCTTGATGCAGTCGTATAATAAATCTCTTATTAACCAAGCTTGCTCGGGACCGTACTAGGAGAATACCGGCCCTCGGTCTTTTTTGCACGGACCTCGCTGGGCTCTGTCCGTACTGTCGAGACGTCGGGCCGATATTCTCCCAGTACGGCTCCCGCGCTTGGTTAATAAGATATATGTAAAACACTCGTGTCTATTTAACAATAAAGTGTTTCTGTCGAGGAACTATCGGCTGATAGTTGCCCCGCGGAATT
>JAEMPF020008509.1:17210-40036 GCA_022496165.2 Catalaphyllia jardinei | reverse complement strand
TCATTTATCTGTTCATAAAACGCGGGTAGTGTATCAAGACGTCCTGCACAAAATCACTGTGATACATTTACTCTCAATTCTACTGGCACAACTACCTTATCTTTATATTCTTGCCTTAAACGCAACGATGTTTCCTATTAGTCTTTTTTTTTTTTACTGAAATATTGTTTCAATTTTTTTTTTTTCATTCTTCGAGTGGCTTTGTTGTCTCTCCTTTTTGTTTTTTCTAAGAAGCTCAAGGAAGAACTCCAAGTTGATTGCTGTACAGTCAATGATAAAACCACCCTATTGCTGCTTTTCTTTTCACTGAAACAAATGTCCAAGCATCTGATTACCTTGCAGAAACTTGCCATATTCGTTTTTGAAAGTATTGACTGTTTCTTTTCTTGTTAAAGGGATTAATCCATCACCGCAGATGACCGTAATATGGATGATGTAGAGGTCTAAAGGTACTCAATCACAGTGATTTCACTTATAACTTTCCACAGCGTGGTATTCGCTGGGGATTTAGCTCAAGTAGTAGAGCGCCTGCTTCGCATGCGGGAAGTACCGGGATAGATACCCGGATTCTCCAAGACCAAAAGTTTTGAAATAATGGAAACAACATTTTAGTCTTTTCTTTTCCTTTTTGTATTACTTTTATTCTTTATTCTACTGCTACTACAACAAAGGTTCTTGTGGTTCACTCTCTATCTGCAGCTTCCGAAGAAGGCGAAGATGACGACTTTGGAGAGTCTGATGACTCGGGTGATGTAAAAGAAAGACGTTTTCGCAACTACCACTCCCTCATTGTTTACCAAAATAAATGGTAGCCCTTACAGCCCGGTCCTGCAGTGAGCTAAATTAGCTAATTTGACTTTAACAATTAAATCACAGCGGTTGGTCCGTTAGCCCAGTCGGCAGAGCCTGGTGCTGATAACGCCAAGGTCGTGAGTTCGACCCTCACACGAACCGCGACAGTTTATTTTTGTTGTTAGTTTGTTATTGTTGTTGTTTTGTTACATGATTTAAAACATTTTAAAGCTGATGTTTGTCTCTTTTTTTCAGCAAACGCCTCAAGGAAAACCGTAAGAGCAGTACCTGAATCTTGAACTGACATAGCCGGGCTACCCTGTCTTAACTAGCTTAAAATTCCCATGTAGTGGATTCAGCCATTAGGGAACTTAAGCACTGACGACGGCGACGCCGAAAAAATGGATTAACATTTTACATTCGAATTTCGTAAGTAACTTAATGCGCTCAGAACGCAAATCTGTCTAGAAAGCTGCTTAAACTAAATGTGTAATGCCAACGATCAATTCCAAAAGGAAATTCAAAATATTTGCCGTCGAGGCCCAGGTTCTCGAAAATAGGGAAAACTTGCTCAATTCACGTTGTTGTTTAGCAGAAAACGGCAACGAAATGTACAAAGATTTTTAACGCACGTGCACAGATATTATTTAAAATTTTGTTCATTAACCTTTTGTTTGAGGGCGTTCCCGTTGCCGTCGCCGTCGTAGTTTGCTTAAGTGTCCTATTAACTAATTGCGGAGAGACGTTAGGTTTCTCCGTCAAAAACTCGGACATTTCTGGGTACCAATCCACAAACAATAAATAACATAAGATTTTTTAACATCATAGCTCAAAAGTGTTATTTAAGGCAACGATCATAATATGAGGTAGCTGAAGGATTAAAACTTAAAGGTGCTCAGTCACGGCAATACTTACATTTTTTTCTTTAGTTTTGTTTTTGCTCCTGTCATGCCCCCAATTTTTTAAAGAACTGGCTATACTTGGGTAACAAGTTATAGTGCCATAGAAAAAACAACATTTGTTTCCAGCCTGGATTGTTCGGGTGTTCCGAAAAACTATTGTGACGTTGAAAATACCATAGAAATTATTTATACAATACCTCAGCTGTTTTGTGAGTTAAGGGGGTAAGTTTCTAAACAAACTGTGGTGCTGCGTCGGTGGGAGTATTACAAGATAATTTGGTTTTATCAACTCAGTTGATAAGGTGAATTAGCCACCGTAAAGAGATTCAGAAGCTGACGTTTCGAGCCCTAGCCCTTCGTCGGAGCGAATCGAGGAATTGTGGGTTGTGTGGTTTATATACAGAAATATGGAGCTACGCTATTGGTTGGTGCCTGGCAACGTGAAAAACAGAATAAATAAGTTAAATTTTTGTTCTAGAGTTCTGCGGCTTTCTGTGCTTCCTTGATGTAGGGAGAGGCCGCAGACTGTCATATGTTTCGTAGAATGATTCGGCAGATTAAAGTGTCTAGCGACCGGTTTAGATGCGTTTTTGTCGTCTTTCTCTACGTCGCGAATATGTTCTTGAAAACGGTCGCCTAGTCGTCTACCTGTTTCGCCGATATATAACTTTTTGCAAAGGGTGCAAGTTCTACAGTAGATGACATTGGCTGAGGTACAGGTAAAATGATCAGTGATCTTAATGGATCGATTGGGTCCCGACAATTTTTCAACGTTGCAAATGAAAGGACATGTTTTGCATCGTGCGCGTGCACATTTAAAAGTACCGGGTTGTTCACTCGTTTGAAAAGCACTTCTGACTAAAAAGTTACCTATGTTTTTGTCGCGTTTGAAAGAAATTAATGGCGGTTGCGAAAAGATTCTGCCAGTATAGGGATCATTTTGAAGTAATTTAAAGTTTTTTAGAATGATGGATTTAACTGGGTGGTTGTGAGGGTGAAATGTGAGAGTGAATGGAATTCTATTGTTATTCTCCTTCTGAGACGTTTGTAGTGCTGACTGCCGATCAATTTCTTGGGCGCGATGATGGCCTGCTTCAACAACAGAGGCAGGATAGCCACGCTAGTCGAAAAACTCGCAATTTTCTGATGATTTTAAGGAAAAATCAGAGTCTTCACTACAAAGGCGACGAAGTCTAAGAAACTGATGGATATGAAGATGAATACTGCCGAATCATTCTACGCAACATATGACAGTCTGCGGCCTCTCCGTACATCAAGGAAGCACAGAAAGCCGCAAAACTCTAGAACAAAAATTTATTTTTCAGATCGGCACTCTTAATCCTCGCGGTATCAACGAACGTTTTTCATTTAACTATTTTCTGTTTTTCACGTTGCCAGGCACCAACCAATAGCGTAGCTCCATATTTCTGTATATAAACCACACACAACCCACAATTCCTCGATTCGCTCCGACGAAGGGCTAGCGCTAGAAACGTCAGCTTCTGAATCTCTTTACGGTGGCTAATTCACATTATCAACTCAGTTGATAAAACCAAATTATCTTGTTTTGTGAGTTGTTTGCTGTGATCATCTAAGAAAGGCAGAACGATAAGAACTTTTTTTTCTTAACTGTTTGTACAGGATGTTTTGGCTTATTTTGATGTTTCTCAATCACATCATTCATATAATATTTAACAGTTCCCACTTGGTGTAAAGACCGGTGAATGTCTTCTTTCGATAGATTGATGTTGTAAAAGAACTGTCAAGATTGCGTTTCAAAAGGATATCCGGGAATGAAATTTGCAACAAAGAAGAGTCATTTTGTTTTTGATCGTCAATACTATGACCAGATTGATGGCGTCGCAACGGGCTCTCCACTTGGTCCTGTTTTGGCGAACATTTAATTTTCATGTGCGATTTTCAAGAGAAATATGCGAAATGGGCCTACTATTTGGTTCCAGTATGTGGACGATACCTTTACTCTTTTCAAGAGCAAACATGATGCTTTGAGGTTTTTTACATTACCTGAATGGGAGACATAACAACATTTAATTCCCAGTTGAGTTGGACCAAAACGATGAAATTCAATTCCCAACTGAGGTCTTGTATAAACAAATTCTATAGTATTTTCAACGTCACAATAGTTTTTCAGAACACCCAAAGAATCAAGTCTCTTTTCCCTTACAAAGATAAACTAGCTCCTTCCATCGGGTCAAAAGTAGTGTACCGAGCAAACTGCTGAAAAAGTATAGCGAAATTTGCTGTAACTGTCAAAATACGAGTAACGATCACGATCACGATCACGATAATAACAGTTTATTCACATGACTTCTGCAAAGTGGCTGCTAGTTTATGAAGACCTTCTAGATCTTCCGTCCAAAAAAAATAATAAATAAATTTTACGCTAAATGGATGGATGCATGGGCTCCTCACGCACATTCTCGTATCTTGCTCGCAAGAATAGACCAATTTCGATATATTAAAATTCATTCTCAAACAATATACTTCAGAACGGGGCTCTGGGGAATAAACCCCATTAACTCTCTATTTATTCTCCAGAGCCTAGTACTGAGGTCTCTTGTTTTAGTCTGACTTTTAATATATGCAAACTGGTCTAATAACAAACGAAAGACCAGGGCAGTTGGATTCTAATTGTCTTGACCAATGAGACCGCAGCTAACGTCAACAAAGAGAGGTAGATTAAGAACTTTGTTAAATAACGTCCAGTCATGATTGGCCTGTTGGTCTAGTGGCATGATTCTCGCTTAGGGTGCGAGAGGTCCCGGGTTCGACTCCCGGACAGGCCCCTTGTCTGCTATTTTTTCAAAATGTTTTACAAGCCGTAACAAAATCGACATTTTTTTGGTTTACTCTAGTACTGGCTTTTTTGGAATCAAAGAACTGAACCATAGAGCGAAAGAAGAAAAGTGAAGAGAGGAGCCTAAAAAAGATAATTTAATCTCACGCTAAAGCTTTGTTTTGCGTCAAACTGTGAAATATCTTCCTTTCTTTGCTTACCATATACAAAGTCTTCTTTAAGGTTACTTTAGACCTTCAGGGGTGTCTTACGAAGAATCGTTCGTATGCGCGTCGCTTGTGCTATAACCAAAGAAAATATCATCGTAAAGCTAATAAAATGTAAAATCAGAAGAAATAAACATCGCTAAAGGGCCCTAGTCAGCCACACCTTTGTTTTTGTTTACATGCGAGAATTTGGTTATTATATTTTATTCGGAGCCTGTCAAAAGGGGTAAAAATCAGTGTGAAACTACCCAAGATAATCAAGCATACCTTCAGGAACACAGCTTACAGTAAATCAATAAGATTTCGCTTCACCATACTATATCAATAATTTCGATGGCATCAACAATGGCCGAGGCTGACTAGGGCTCTTTAAGATTTCATTTAATGGTGAGCGCACGCAAGCCCTCAAACGCAAAACTGACACTATTTGCTAAACTGAATTACCTGCCTTCCTTCTGACACGAACGACTAAACAAACTGCACAGTGTCAATCAGTAGGTGATAGACCTAAGTACTTGATGTATCCGTTCCAGCTATCATAGTGTATACAATACACTATAATAAGGATCCATACACTATAATATGTTCTAAATACACTATAATAAGGGATACATGAAGTACTTACCGTGATAGACTACAAAAATGTGTGAGGCTTTTTTCGATATTCTGACTGGTTGCCGAGAAAATCAATTTTAAAGTCGGCGACTTGAATATATGCCGATCTTCGTCACATGAGAGCGCATAAAAGAAGTATTTGAAAAATCTAGAAAGCCTCACACACTTATGCGCATTGATAACCAAGAAAGATTTTGGCCAAATTTCATAAGAGTCCGTCGAAACTACATACCCTTTTAATTCGCTTGAAGTAAGGAAATCCACGCAAAAATAAAGCCCGAGTTTTAGCCTTCCAAAGTTTTGAAAGCTTATCACACCTAGCCTCATCAAAGCGGCGGTCAACTTAGTTATGCCGCCGACCTATGAAACACAAGCTTCAACCCCTCGAGAGCCCGCAACAAAAATAGCCCATTGAATTCGCGGGAAGTTTTGCAGTCGCAGTCGAACACCGTCGAATAGCGATTGTAGCAAAAAAAAAAAAATGGCCAGTTAAATCAAGGAGAAAATCTTCTGTAAAAACAGTAAAGAGGAGAGGCAGTAACCAGCGAAAGAGAAGGAAAGTTGTGGTGACCACCAAAGGACCAAACATCCAGTCAACTCAACTGAGCGCGATCCAAAACAAAACGTGATTACCGCAATAAATTCTCTTTATTTTCAAGTTCTGTGCTTGAATGTATTTCATTTCCAGCTGAATAGAAATGTCTCATAGATATGATACGAATTCATTGTTGGAAATTTGAAATCTAGTGTGGACAAATTGTCAAACAGGGCAAGCGACCACGAAGGATTCGCCTTTTACACTATTGTACCTGGACACGACGAATATTCGCCTGTTTCATTTTTTATTCGGCCTGGGTTTCTTAGGAGATTTTAACCAAGGCATCTTCACTCTTTTCGATGAATTCATAAGGTGGTTTTCACAGACTATACATTAAAAAAATATAGCGATACCAACGGCCTAAACAACGCGAAACAGCAAAATGTAAACTAAATATGCAAATGTTTACCGCGAAAAAATCACGGGCGCTAGATGTGTTTAATGGGATTATAACGCCTTTAGTTATATATTAACTCTTCTCCAAAATAGTTTTGAGCCGATATCTCGCAATCATTGAATGATTTTAAGATTGTTTTTTGACCAAACTTTAGATAGATATTTTAGCTAATTCAGGAACAAAGAAAAAAAAATCGCAAAAGGTCTACCGTATCCGTAAACCCGTTCTAATAAATATCAGCTGCCTTGGAAATGTCTTAATTTAATGAGCAAGGAAACATTTATTGCGCAAAGAAAGAAAGCACAAATTTGGGTTCTTTTGGGTTGCGTCCTGTCCTTATCAAAGTACAAAGGGGAGTTTAAAAACTGATTAAACAAAAACAGTATTAACATGCTTGAGTTAGCTAAAGTTGTCGTTAGTTGTCCTATCAGTGAAGCAATAAGCTTCCCTTTATTACAGCACGTGTCACTGTCTACACATCCTATCTGAAAACCTATCTAAAAATTATCCAAACAAAATCCACTGTGGGGAACCGATGATTATGGCGACTGATGCATTTTGCAATAATGCCTAGCGTCAAGTTCCTAAAAAACGCCCATGAAAAATGCACAAAAAACTTCGTAAAGCTTTAAAGCTAACAAACACAATAAATATCATATGAATTTTTTTCTACTGTGATATTCCAACTACACTATGCATTGTAGAAAAATGCACAGTCGTCATTTTTCCCAGTGCAGATTATGGAGCGCTGTTACAGACGCCATGATACCTTGTGTCAAAGAAGCCATATTTTAAGCTCCGACAGCAGTGAGCTAGCTCTTCTTAAAGAGACATAGCCGGCGCACAAGATATTAGATATTATTATACATTGAACTCTTTAACTCTTTTCTGATTGGTCGAAAGCGTACAGTGAATTTTCGAAATTAGGGCCTGCAGATTACACAACCATCATGTTAAGGACACTCAAGGTCACGGTTTATCATATCATGTATGACCGCAGTCCATGACTTCGAAGGGTAATCATGTCAAGTTTTTCGCGCTTTGTGTTGCTTCCCGTCAGTGAAAAAGCAAAAACATGACGCATTTTTTTTCGTTTAATGTATAATAAAACAATTATGAGATTCGCTTCCGTGATATCCAGAATAATCAAGGTCTCGGTAAGGGTTATCAGCCGAAGCCGAAGGCTGAGGCTGATAATCCTTACCACGACCCTGATTTTTATAAATATCACAAAAACCTCATCCAATAATTGTTTATTATTTCACAGCTAATTGCATGTAACAATTACTCTATAAATACTGTTTTTAACTAGATATGATAAAAATAATATCATAGGATGAGCAAAACGACATTCAAAACAGGTTTTCTTGGAAACGATGAGAAAATCAAGCAAAACATTACGAATATTGGAGCAGATTCCTATATGTGACTTTGATTCCAGGTTAGGGTAAACTTTTGCCGGAGAAAACTAGTGCTCTTGTCAGCGCGGTCCTAAAGCTGACTGTGTCCCTTTAAGGTTTTAAAATGATGATAATCCCAGTCTGTTTAACACTGAGATATGGTGCATTCAAGTTTGCCACAGATAAAGACATTAACATTATCTCCCAAGAGGGAATGCAATAGAAAATTCTAATGCAAGTTTCAAATTATAGCGGAGCTCAAGGGGCACGAAGAGCCGCCAAGTGGAGTCCCACACAAATATTGCAATGCATAATGAAACCAATGAATTAATTTTGTCATGGTTATCACAGCCAGTGGTATTATTAGCGGGCGCCTACGCACGACGGCCACGACGGCAACGGAGTCTAGCAAGATTGCGGTTACACTCTAGCTATTAGTTTGGTTTAGAGCGTCCTTCTTTGATATTAGGCATTCATTTTATGCCCAATTGACATCAGAAAAAACAATGTACGAGACGACCAGTATTACATGACCATGCCGTGGACTCAACTTTAGAACTCGTCAAGGTCAGGTGTTTTTTTTAAGTTAAATTCTATATGATCTAGAGATTACGATCCATGGTATTCACCCAGGCGGTCGGGTTTGTTTCCCCTTTTAAGTGTACAAACTTTGCAGGTGCTTTTCTTAGTTTTTATATCAAGCACTGATGTCAGTTAATTTAAGTCTATGAAGGTGAGATCTGTACAGCACCGCAAATGATCCCCGACCGCAAATGATCCCCAGACCGCAAATGATCCCCAAATTGGACTGCAAATGATCCCCAAATTGGACTGCAAATGATCCCGAACCGCAGATGATCCCCGATGTGGACCGCAAGTGATCCCGCGGGAAAATGTCAATGGCATGGAGCTTGGTTCCCAGATTATTTGATATTTTTATTTTTAATTGTTGTATTTATCTATTCTCATGAACTAAATGATGAATTAGATAAACATAAAGAAAAGATATTCTGACAAAGTAAATTACAATTTAAATATAATTGTCTTGACAAATTCATCTTATTTTCGCTTGAAAATTCTTTTGAAAAATTACAAGAAAAATTCAAAACTCGTAGACAGCAATACCAATTCTCAAGAAGCTCGATCTACAACGATAATAGCTTAATGCTACCATGACTAAGACAAACAAATCTTGTGAAGATTTTATTTGGGTGCAATTTCCATGTTAAATAATCTGATTTCTCGCTAAGGCGGGAGAAACAAATGCAAAGCAAATGTACATGTTAACACCAACAATAAGAGCCGGTTCGCGACATTTTCATGACCTTTGTGTTCTACAATGAACTAGAAATCCTGCTTCCTAACACAACAAACCGGTGTGGTTTCAGTTTGCATCTGCAATTTGCAGCCAGAAACTCCATACTGACAGTATATAAAACGTGTACTGAATCTGATCAAGAGCACTGAATGATCAACTTACATACAATGTTGAGCGATCTTCATTTCCCGTGGGAAAAATCCGAAAAACGGAAAAACCGCATATCATTACAAACAAGAAGTAGAAGGGTAGCCGTAAGCTCTTTTCATGTAAGATTCCCAGACTAAAGAAGTCGTGCTTCATGGGATACGGATAGGTTACACCACTGCAACCATGAACGATATCCTGTTAGAATTCCTTGCTACTGACTTTCAACATCGATGACAAAAATATTTCAATTTGCGTGATTGACCAAAACTGGAAACTACACATGAAAAGTCTAAAGCACCCAAGGTGTGACCAAAAGTGCAGGCCAGGAAATAAGACACATCTTAGTTGATGAAATTGAGATGCAGGATATTGAGTGAATGAACTGACGTTACTAATTCGTTCGCAATTTTCTCTTCGGTGAAATGTTAGGAAATTGTATGGCTATATATAGACAAAAGCCAATTACAAGGCATTCCGCAGAACTTTTACTGTAATTATCCGAAGAACTCTTTATCACTGATGAGAATTCAGTATATCTATGTAGAATATGGTTAGTTATGACTGCTTCTGTTTATGTTAAAAATTGAAACCTCGAGCCGAGGAACAAACTCCATGCCATTCCACGTTTTCCGGGGGGGGGATCATTTACGGTCCCATCAAGACACCGAGAAATCAGATTATTTAATTGTTTTTAGGCTTTGCCCTTTGCTTCCTTATGAGGTAATTGTATTGTTGGCAGGAAAAGAGTTTCAATCTTTGTTAAATTTTTTCCACCATTTTGTTTGTCCAAGCTCAAAGTAGGAGCTGTCGATCATTTTCAATTTAATCGTTTTGCACTGTAGAGCGCCGCAAATGATCCCCGACAGCAAATGATCCCCCAGGATTTAAGAATTATGAACATATATCCGATGCACTAGGTAATCTACACTGGTTAGCCATCGAGTGTAGAATTAAATTTAAGATTTTGTTAATGGTATATAAGTCCTTGAATGGCCTGGCACCGGATTACTTATCTGCACTTATAGATGTTCGTCGAACTATCCGCTCTCTTCGATTGTCTGATAAATTACTGCTTAATGTTCCAAAGATAAACACAGTCACCTATGGCCAACGTGCCTTCTCCTACGTAGCCGCAACACACTGTAACTCTATACCGGACAATATTGGAAACTCTGTAACAGTTGAAATATTTAAAACTAGACCCAACACATTTCTTTTTAAAGAAGCATATAATTAGTTTAATTGAACTTTTCTTTAAATTATGATTTACTTCCTTATAATATGTATATAGGTATAAAATATTTTTTGTAAACGCATCGAGATTTTTAGATGGGTAATAAGCAAGTATATTATTATTATTATTATTATTATTATTATTATTATTATTATTATTATTATTATGTGGACCGCAAATGATCTTGTTGGAAAACGAGGAATGGCATGGAATTTGTTCCTCCGGTCGTGCTTTCAATTTTTAGCATAAACAGAAGCAAGTTAAAACTAACCTTATTAAATTCTCAACCTCGGATAATGCAATTCTAGCTTTCTGATTGGTTCACTGTATCTCGGTTACCAGCGATTATACCTACGTTTGACCTTATACGGAAATTAAAGCGGCAGATGTAGCTTGGCATAAAATTTTATGTGGGAAGCCAAGCTCCGTCGGCAAAAAATTGGTTGAAATAAAACAAATTCGGTGAGCTGTCTACAGAAGAAATACAAGAAGTTAAAGGACAATACCATCCAAGTAACAACAAAAAAGGCATTTAGTTAGGAATGAGAATATTCAATGGTACGTACTCGTTCAGTTTCCCGTAAAAGCTTTAAAATTTCAAATATGAACATCGAGATTTTACGCATTCATGAAGATTACGTAACAACAACAATTTTTACCTTAATGTTACTGAATTGCTTGCTAGTCCTGGTGGCACCAAATTTTCGAAACCGATAGAAGAAATGTCAAACGAGGAACTGAATGTTTTTCAGAAACGTTTTTGCACGTCTGTGAGGAATAAAGATGGCACAATGTCATTTTACAAAAGTTCATCTATGAAATCCATTTGAGAGCCACCAGTGAACGTTTCCTTCGCTCGCACCCGGTCATCAAACCGTTTTCCACTATCTCTGACCCCGCTTTCACTGAGGCAAACAAAGCATTAGAGCATTTGCAAATAACCTCAGGAAAACAGGCAACATTGCCGGCCTAATAGAGCCCACAAGAAACGGTCAGAAACTAATTTCCAATGAACAGCTGAAGAAACTGTTCGACAGCCGTGAGCCCGGACGGGCAGAGAGCAAAAATGCCGCAAAACTACAGAGGGCGACCTAGTTTTACCTCTGTCTCCTTTTTGGTTGACCACGACAAGAGATTCAACGCCAACTAACGCCAACAATTCTGTGCTTGCGAAAAATCCATCAAGGAGTTGAGTATTTTGATGAGCTGAACCGAAGCGTCGGCTCGAATCTTTACCAGCCACAAAAAAACCATCAGGGTCTCGGAGATTCTGCAGATGAATCCGATGCTAAAATAGTTTCTGTCCCTGACTATAAAACTGGCCAGAAACAATCTCAACATATACAGCTCGAATTGATGCGAGGGCAGCCACAGTAAGGGAACGCTGATAGGGTTCTTGTCGAGAATAATTTTGACACAACGTCTGTCACATAGCAATCAAAGTTTTCCGCAGTACTTTTACAACTGTTGTGTGCAAGTGCACAATTAAAACTCTTCTCGATGACTCAAACTTGAACGCTTTTCAAACTTGAACGCTTTTCAAACTTCCTGATCAAGGTTGAAAATCCTTCGTTTGCCAGACGTTCCTTAAAGTATAGATGATGGTAATTTTCGTTCCGCAGACTCGCCGGCTTCGCTTTCAATTTTTCCTTCAACGAAAGTTTACAAACGGCGCGCATGCCATGTGACTTCCCACTTGCTGTTGTTTTTGCCACATCAACTTCCGGTCGTTTTGTAAAATTAAAAAACTAGTAAAATTTAGCTCTAATTCCCAAGCATACCACCGCACCGAATTTAATAAAGCAATTATTCCATTCGCGCTTGTTGGATATGAGATGATTATAACCAACTCGTCCTTACGGGCCTCGTTGGCTATTTACCATCTCATATCCAACAAGCGCGAATGGAATAATTGTTAAATATTCTATATGGATATACTGAAATCCCATGATAAGGGGTTCTGCGGATAATTACTGTCAAAGCTGTGCGAAATGCCTTGCAATCGGCTTTTGTCTATATACAGCAATAACATTTCAAAACAGTTTAACCGAAGCAAAACTTGCGAACAAATTAATAACGTCAGTTCAGTCACCCAATATGCAACTAATTCGTGTCTTATTTCCTGGCCTGCACGTTTGGCTAAATCTGGCTTGGGTGCTACAGACTTTTTATGTGCGGTTTCCGGTTTTAGTCAATCACGCGAAATGAAATACTTTTGTCATCAATGCTCAAAGTCAGTAGCAAGGAATTCTAAAGGATATACGGTTCATGGTTGTAGTGGTGTAACTTATCCATATCTCATAAAGGAAGACTTTTTTCAGTCTGAGAATCTTACAGGAAAACATGATATGCATGCGGTTTTTCGGTTTCTCGCATTTTTCCCACGGGTAATAAAGGCAAGTGTTAAATCGCTCTGCATGCTATGTAAGTTGACCAATAAGTGCTCCTGTCCAAAATTTCTAGCTGCGAGTTGCAGAGCTAAAAGTCAAACGGGCTTGTAGTGTTTGAAAGCAGATTTTCTAGCTCAAGGAGTGCATTCCAGATCTTAGCCCCCGTAAACGCGAAACACTTCCTGTAATAGTGAGATCAGGCCTTCGGTGTGGCAATATCAACCTGTGATGTTCTGAGGTTGTATACAGAGGCTCCCGGTCTCGCTGAGAAAATATCTTTTAACTAACACGGTGTCATTCCGTTGAAAATTGTCATCATCATATGGGGTTTTTGTTTATTTCGTCACTCCTTAAGATTAGACCAGCCAAGTTTATTTAACATTTCCTTTGCTGGAGTCAAAAAATCTGCACCGGTAATCACCCTTGCCACTCGATTTTGCAGTTTTTGGAATTTATCACCAAATGCCATTTCAAACAATACTACAATAATAGAAATAAGGTTCAACTACACATTGGGATATGTTCAATAGGCTTGATATTGGAACGAAAGGTTTGCTCTTTCTCATGATACTTAAGCCAGAGGACACTTTCATTGACACACTTGCAATGTGGGTGTCCCATGTGAGAAATTCATCAATTTGCACGCCCCAGCATTCAATGCAACTAACTCTATTCAGAAAAATTCCGTTGCTAAACGCATGCATATTTACTGTCATCGCGGCAATTCTTAGTCTCGAACCGACAAACATAAACTCAGTTTTTATTATATTCAAATGTTAGCTTGTTAGCAATCAGCCAGTTTTTGAGACACTGAATATCAACGCTTATTTGTTGTTGGAGTTCCGGGATACTCCAAGCGGTAAAAGTCAAGTTGGTGTCATCTGTGTATATTCTAGTAGTAGAAAAATCTATAATGCTAGAAAGATCATTCATGTATATCAAAAACGGCAATGAACCAAGTATCGAGCCCTGGGGAAATCCACATTGGATTTGTTCATGCTCTAAAATCACGCCATTGATGAAAACAGCCTGGTACGGCTATTTAAGAGATACGATTTAAACCACTCTAAGCTTTGTCCGCGAACTCCTATATACTCTAGTTCAGTCAGTAGGAGATTGTGATCGACCGTATCGAAGGCCTTCTTGAGGTTTAAAAACAAAACTCCGCTAATCAATCCTCAACCGTTTTCCGATCAAAAAAAAATTGGTTCGTAACGTCAGAGAGCGATGTAATCGTTGAGTAGGGGTATCTGAATCCAGATTGACGTGGATCTAAAATGCTTTTCCTGCTTAATTAAATAGCCATAAAGCTACTTATATATAACCTTTTCACGTTTCGTAATCCAGACTGCGGAAGGAATTTTACTTTCCCGTCGCATGTTGTTAGGATTTATAAACATATTGTCCTTGTCGTTCCTTTAAGGTAATGATTATGGTACTTCTTTCTACATTTTTGAGGAGGCTTACCGTTTTACGCGCTATTAAGGTGGCCGAACACAGTTTAGAAGGGCCTTTGCTGTTGCCATGGCAACGGGGCTAGTTACAACCAAGACAGAAACTGAAATAGTTTCGGTATAATCTTAAAAAAATCCATCTGTTAGATAGTTTTCATCGTTTGCCCACTATACTAATTGACATTAAATCCCTTTTGTCAACACTGTTCTAATAACATTTTGACATAGGTGATTTTCTTAATTCGCCGTAAACCGTTTTCTGTATTATTAAATATTCCCTATGTCAAAGTTCAGATTTTTCGCCATAGATCATTCACGTGGTTTCTAAGGTATTTTTTGGCCAAATGGCTTGAAATACTAACGACTGGATCGTTAGAAATCGGCAAGTTTCTGCAAAAGCAATCGGTCTCAATTTTTCTAACAACTGCACATGCGCTGCATTTAACTGGGTTCTCTTGCAAACAAAACCTGAGAATTTATGTAACAGAGAATTAACTCTGAAGTGTACATTTTAGTGCTAATTTAAACCATGAATAACCCACTGGGCGTTAGCCCTGCTAAAGGGAACCAGGGAAAGGGGTTCGATTCCCACCGAAGTCAAAAGAAAGGGGTTCGATTACCACCGAGGTCAAAATATTTTTTCTTTACCTTGTGTGGTTCCCTGATTCCCTTTACTAGGGCTAACGCCCAGTGGGTTATTCATGGGTTAAATTAGCACTAAAATTTACACTTTAGAGTTAGTTCCCTGTTACATCATTTGTGTTCATAGTGGTACGGGGCACAACATTCATATGTACCCTTACTTTCTCTTCGCCGCGATTCACCATCTAAATCGACCCCAACTTTCTCTGTCCCACCTCGTAGCTCAGTCGGCAGAGTAACGGTAGATCTAATCCGGAGGTCGTGGGTTAGATTCCCACCGAGGTAAAAAGATTTTCCCTTTACCTCGTGTGGTTCCTAGCTGATTCCCTTTACTAGAGCTAACGCCCAGTGGGTTATTCATGGGTTAAATTACACTAAAATCTACATTTCAGAGTTAATTATCTGTTGCATCATTTGTGTTTATAGTACTACGCGGTACAACATTCATAAAAACCAGCGAATTGCTGGGTTCTTTGCTAAAACCATGAATACACTGCGTTCAATAGACCCATCTCCAAAATGGCGGCCGAAAATTTTAATAAGTCAAAATTAAAAACGTATACCAGCACTAGAAAGAACACCTTTACTTAGTAAACCTGCAAAGTTTCAGCACTTCAGGTGTAATATCAGCTGAGAAAATGTTAGTTGAAAATTGAAAAATTTACAGACGTTTGTATGACTTGGGGTATAATGCATACCCCCAGTCATACAAATGTCTCAGTGTAAATTTCTCGATTTTCAACCTACATTTTCTCAACTGATATGAAACCTGAAATGCTGAAACTTTGCAGGGTTTCTAAAGTAAAGGTGTTCTATCTAGTGCTGTTATGCGTTTTCAATTTTAGCTAATTTTAACTTATTTGAATTTTCGGCCGCCATTTTGGAGAAGGGTCTATTATAGAGAAAAGTATGTTTGTTTTTTGTTAAATCCTTGTGAGCGCGCTAAATTGCACCATCAAAAGCGCTCGCGAAAACTGTGTTCGGCCTCGTGTCCACGCCTTGACCTGCCTCGTTATCACCGCCTCATTAGCGACCAGTTCTTACGATTCAACAGCAAAAGCATCAGCACGAAACGGAAATATTGTTCTTTAAAAAACATATGAAACCTTTAATTGGCACTGATATATTTTTACGGCTATCGGTTTTCTGTTTGTTTTATGACTAACGGCTGTGTTTTGGGGTCTTTTTTTGACTAACGGTTAAACCCCATCAAGACCCTCATTCAAGTCTACTTGAAGGTGACAAACAGAAATCGAGGCCTAAATAACCATATCATATTGAGTTGTGTTACTATTGCAATAAATTACCAAGAAAGTGCACATGTCATCAACCTACCATTCTTTTTATTTATTTAATAAACAAAATAATACCGTTGTTGTCAAATGAGGGCGCCGTAGCTCAGTTGGTTAGAGCGCCTGTCTTGTAAACTAGAGGTCATGGGTTCAAACCCATCGGTACCTTAAAAAGGTTGTGTTATGCCATGGACTTAACTTTAAAAGTGAAGTTACCTCTAAATTAGCCACGTTTTTCCTCTCCGCCGACGGAAAGCTAATTCAAAGATCGATTACTCACCAAAATTTCAAGTTCCAAAGTGCTTTCAAACCATATGAAATCCTCGTCTAAAGTTGCACGAAAAATCGAAAAAAAAACGCCGCTATCTTGGTTTAACTTAGCAGCCAGGCGATGTATGCGTGACGTCAAAGAGCTCAGCAAAATATGGCTGCTGTGGAGCCCTATCGCTTCGAACCAGAACGTGCTCCCGAAGTAAACCAAGCACCTGAGCAAGAGGACGATAACGATGAGCCTGAACGACTTGTCAATGTTAACTGGTGCACCTGCGGTCGTTGTGCGATCAGACAAACTGTAAGAGTATGTTTCTGTTGTTTCGAAGAGCCCGAATCGGAAAACAAGTTTGCGGAAGGTATCTTAGCAATTTTCTGACTTTTCAAGTACAGTCAATGAAGTATCAAATCTCCCTGATTAAGCCTAGTTTAAAATGCCTTCTTGGGAAACGAGCATTGCCATAACCTGATATGTGCTGTTTAACCCTACTCAGACTGGGAGTCTTTTCGAACCCCCTCCTCGGCAAAATCTTGATAACTCCTACACTGACTTCTGACTTTTCCTAAAATTTATCTGGGAACATTTTCGTATAATTACCATGTCCATGTGATTAATCATGTTGTCATGGCAACCAGTTTCCGACACATAGGTTTTGGAAAATTCAAAAAATGGTGAATTTTTTGTTTTAAGATCGCGTTTTTACACTTATAGTGCTTTTTGTTGTTAAGACAGTCTTTGCTTGAGCCTAGTTTTTGAATTACATCAAAATGTCTCAACATCGAATATTTGGAGGGAGGGGTGGGGTAAAATTTGTCACTTTTTTGCCTTGACAAATATGCTGCTCTATTTTCCAAATAACACTTCCAACCTCATTTGTTTGGGTAATAAACATGAGTTTGATACTTCTTTTATACTAACTGAGGTTCTTCCCATTCGAAAGTTGCTTTCAATTTTACTTTTAACAAAAAAACGAAAATCCAAGATGGCGAATCCAAGATGGCGGTTCCAAGATGGCGGACAACCATTTTAAATTTTAAATTTTATTGTTTCCTATTGCTTTTTCTCGCTGTACAAATGTTTCCTTGTTACTAGTTCATAAGAAAAGATAACAAAAAAGATGACTTTATCAATATTATTGATATTTTAGGTATCTAAGTGTAAAACTAATAAGAAACCTTGAAAAATCGGAATATGACGTCACTGTGGCGTCATCAATGGGCTGGAAAGTCAAAACTAGGCGCAGGGCTTCTTTGTATGGAGATGATCATTGTGTGTAAATTTCATGACCCTAGCATTATTGGTTCCAGAGATACAGAGGGAGGGGGGGGCTGTGGAGGCCCCCCCCCCCCCCCGTGACAGATTGACCAAAAAAGCCCAGTATGAATAGGATTAATAAAGCTTTTAATTACTCCCAACTTCGAGTGGCGGAATAGCTTGGCAATAGTCATTGTTATTTATTTCGAAGTGGCTTAATGATCGGCATCCGGGCAAGGGTTAACATAGACTAAATGACGGGTAGTGAAAGCATCTTTGTAGTTTAGGCTAAATAGCACTCCGGTTCGCTTAAAAACCACTCCTGTTAGCCTGCCACTTAGTCACTGCTGGTCACTTCGTCTATTTAAAACCTTGACCGGCTGCCGGTCATAGCCACAGCGTACTTTTTTATCTCAAGGAGTGAGCAATTTAAGAAAATGGTGTGTATTTAAATCGTAAATGTAGACAGTGAAGATGGTTTTTAGCTATAAATCAGTCCACAAACGTGTCTTACAGACAGGGATTTTTGTTCGAAACTAATTAAATTTGGTGTCACTTCACTTGCAAAATAGGGATGTGTTGTATAACAGACCACGCGGAATTTTCTGTTGTATGCCTAAATCGGGCCGTTTTAAGAACAGGAATTACAGGGTTCCATTATTTAAACAGATCGCCAGCACCTTCACCCATGCAGAACCGGTAAGAAACGTATATGTATAAATCATTATTTATTAATATTTATCATTGGGAATGCAGCAATCAAAAATTACATACAACCTTCCAATTGGCTTTTATTTCATTATGTGATGAAACAGTATTATCCTTTAAAGAATGGTCACTTGAAGAATTGAAGTTGCTGACAGTCTACATCATTTTAAATTCCTCTGAAAATTCCATGTAGCTGCAAGCACCCTAAACATTATCAGATCCAAAAGATGTAAATTCTTTTTCAGTGGAAGAATTAGGACCTTTTACTATTTTTATAATAGCATAATTAAACCATTCTACATGTACACTGTGGAGTGTATTTCAGAAACCATCGCTATGCAGCATACAGACAGTATGTGTGGTGGATATACGGAATCCTAGGAAGAAGACACAGAAAGATTATTCCGTCATGTGATGTATCCATTATAAGAAAAGAATTTCCCGAGGCTGATGGCAATTACACAGGCTTTAAGGATCCTTCAGTCACTGAGCATGACTTAGCATTTCTATAATCGTGTTTCCTTATTCCAAAAAAATCTTAATAACAACAATTCGTTCATGCAGCCCTAAAACAATTTTAAAAAAATATATGTAAAAGTAAATTCACAATAAAGACTGTTAACAATGTTGTCCCATATAACAATACCCTGTCACTTGTAGTAATGAAAAGTTCATTGAAATCTTGACACATGCTTTGCAATAGTTTCTACTTTGTTTCCACGGGGATTTGGTGCTATATTTTGGGGAAGGTGTGGCCTTTCAAAGTCGGGAACTTCAATCTCCCCCTTCTTCAGTAAAATGGTATCACTCAAAATATTGTGGACAAACTGATATGACTTTTCTCCGTGTATGGGCTTCGCTACTCACTGTTTATGTATCTTTGGATATACACACTTGTAGCACTCATCTCCAGAAGTGGTGGTGGCCACCCCTCTCCCCACATTGCAGTTGTGATCAATAACAGCAACCTGTGTTCTGCTAACCATCCCGTGGTAAGAATAATGCTGCGACTTATTTACATACTTCTTTGCCATTGAGCCATGGAAGACCTCTAAACATCCGTTTAGGTTTCCATGCCACTTCCTTTAGAGCGTTGTGTGCAGGAGATCCAATTGGAAGCCATACTTTAATCTTCCCTGCTCATTAGTAAGCTCGTCATGGTCGAAGCCGAAAACAATTGGAAGTCAGGCCATTCCTGTACGTTGGCCAAATGGTAAACGACTGATTTCCATTTCTCCTGGCAAAGCAGTTGATCCCCATCGGAAGGTGCCGCGTACCACCACAAGTGATTGATGGCAACAGATCACTGCATTCACGTATTTTGGACGCAGCAGCAAGATCTTTGCGCACAGACTTTGCCAAGTGCCATGGATCGAATCTGTGTTTGATGTTTGCCTTTTCAGCTCTTATCATTGCGACAACTTGGAGATGTCTGCATATCAAGTAAAATGTTGACATGTTAAATGTCTTTTCGAGTCTTCTAGTGGCAGTGACGTTTTCCAACTCTTTTAATGTAGTATTCCTTCCGATAAAGAGTACATTAACACGGAAGGAGAATCATATTGACTTGGAAGCACAGAGCACTGAAAAAAGCGAAAAAATCGCGTGTGTGGTTAACATATACATGGAGTTATGTAAAATTATCTTCGAACTAACTGCAATATACCGCACTTTCTATGGGTTTACCGGCGTAATAACATATTCGGCGGATGTTGGAGTAACACTCAAAAAATTGTAAATCACTCGCCATGGGCTCGTA
The DNA here is from genome assembly GCA_022496165.2 of Catalaphyllia jardinei. NCBI lineage: Eukaryota > Metazoa > Cnidaria > Anthozoa > Scleractinia > Caryophylliidae > Catalaphyllia > Catalaphyllia jardinei. The sequence continues at coordinate 19,836 of JAEMPF020008509.1, read as the reverse complement.
TTTTATAATTTTCGAGTGATGTACCAGCATCCCAAGTGGGTTATTACGGCGGGTAAACGCTATAGAAAGTGCGGTATAATAGAGGTTTTATCAATTTACGCGAGTTACATCTGGATAACGTTAGACAAATAGCTGTTTATATACTGTTTAACGGCATGGTTATCTGGTTGGTAGATTGCACGTTGGATCATTTTTAGCTATATTTAGGTACCTGCATTAGTCAAAGTTAAATACCTGTCAGTTACTAGTTTCTAAGAATTTGAGGCACCTTTTCAGCCCCTCCTTCTCCATAGCGTTGCAGTCTGCAACTTCAGATACCTGCATAGGGGAAATCTCCACAATCGTTTAAGTCGTGACTTCCATCACGCTATACGTCCCATACTTAGCATTGCGACCAGGACTGTCACATCGTCCGTCAACGGCAAGCACTAGAGGTTGTCCTCTAAATGACTGAAGAATTTCTCTCTGCTGGACAATGTAATGGTCGTTCACCACTGGCCAAAGGTACTTCCTTTGAATATAATAAAAAGTACTTTTCTCAAAAAATCTTATGTTGCATGCACTCATGAGGGCACTAACTCTTATGAAGTGATTCCCAGTAAACAGGATTCCACCGCTACATATAAGGTTTCCGGCTTCCATCCCTTTAGTAAACGCCTGAGAGAACAAAGGCTCAATGTGGCCAGCTTTGCACACGGTGGTTACACAAATCAGGCTTCCGTTTTGCTTGAGATAAGCATTATTCACTATAGCGCCACAAATCCCGCAAAGGTGAAATAACTGCTGTAAACAGCTATCAAAAATAATTGACTTGCTCTCGTTAAGACTCCTAATTTTCTTCAAGCCAACTGATGCTTGGGTTATGAAAGAAATCTGCGCTTTCGTCATCAGAATCTTCATCTTCTTCGGGGTTGCAATCTTCATCTGAGATGTCACAGCTGCAGACTGAGCCTGTGTCATCGACGTCATCATACCATTCCTCATCAGACCCATCAAAGAGCACCGAATTTTGTTGAACTGCCAAGAAGACAGGCCCAACGTTTGTTACTGCATTCTGCGGGTCGACATCCTGCTCTGGTTCGCTGCTGTAAAGATGATTTAGAACCACATTTCTTCGTCGTCTCTCAGGCGTTAATTCAGCAACCGGTTGGTCTATAAAGACGTCTGGAGGTTCTGTTTGTGTCCCCACGCTAACAAACATCTTGACAGGAGCTTCTGTGATGGAGTGTGTTTCTGTACCAACATCAGCAAATTGCTTCACAGTATCTGACTCAAGTACTTCTTCAGGGAGATATTCCTCCACCTCTGTCTTTTCTTCCTCTTCAGCAACCTGCTCGGGCAGTATTGCCTTCTCCATAATTTTCTCACCAATCTAAAATAAATAATTGATTAGTAAAGCAAAACTAATTACCCAAATTTTCACCCGTGACCTACAGGTTACTTGTGTTCAAGTTAATTTGGTGATAAATATTAGTATTGCAATAAAACAGCCAAGTAAAAAAGAAACTAACCTCTCTTCTGTCTTTATTTTGGCGCCATTTTTCGCTTGCATTACGTTTCACCTGGGGCACTGACTGAGGCTTTTTAAAAATTGTAGGAACAGCGTCAGGCTTTTTCTTCTTTTGCGGGTTGTTCCTCCTAAACGACTGTAGCGATGTTCAACTTCAAAGCAGTCGTCTGTGAAGTGTTCCGAACAAACAAAAATTTGCGCCCGCTTTGAAAAAAAAATTTTCGTCACGACCCAGCTTTACCAACGATGTCTGGGCAATTTTCTTTCTCGATGAAATGATATTCCTCTTTACTGTCTCTAGGATTCCTATTGGAGCAAAATGGCGCTGCACAAAAAGGAATTGTCAGGAAAATACAAGCACAAACAAAGAAGCAACAAGTGCATCGAAATCAAATCTTCACGCCGACTTCGCGCCAAATTTCACGCTGAGTTCTTTCACGTCGCGCATACATCGCCTGGCTGCTAAGTTACTCCAACATGGCGGCGTTGTTTTTTTTTATTTTTGTACAACTTAAGACGAGGATTTCATAGGATTTGAAAGCACTTTGGAAGTTTAAATTTTGGTGCGTAATCGATCATTGAATTAGCTTTCCGTTGGCAGAAAGGAAAAATGTGCCTAATTTGGAGTAAACTTCTCCTTTTAGTTCCACGCGGGAGTCGACTGAAAAGTTATAGGAAGGTGCATTCAAAAAAGCTACTATAATGAACGTCGCATATTTTTAATTTAAGCCTTTTAAAACACAAACAAGTAGACTGTACACCAAAGAAAACTGTTGTTTACCACTTTAAAGAACTCTTTTCGCTCCGGGGATATTCAAGTTTCTAAAATATGCAAATTAGAAAAGTAATGACCTTAGAAACTCGACGAAATTTTGATCAAATTTGATGAAAAAAGGATATATCAGCCAATTTTCATGAGAAATCGTTAATTCTTTGCAGTAGACGACTCTACTAGATGTTCTCCAGAATGGGAGCTCAACCTTTCTGTTACCTTGAAAGCATAGTACTTGATTCCAGAAATCCCTGATATTAAGGACGTTCGCGCGAAAATCTTCTAACTTTGATGTTGTTCTGAAAATTTTACCATTGAAAGATCGGATGAGTTAGTGATGTCAA
>JAEMPF020008509.1:0-16810 GCA_022496165.2 Catalaphyllia jardinei | reverse complement strand
GTCAAATATAGTCTAAATGAACCTATTAAGCGAACTTAGTCAACTGGTCAAGTTCCTCAAAGAACAAGTTTGCATTTAGCGCCATAGTTTCACGCGCCTTGTAGCCGCAAGATGGCAGGATTAAATGTCCAGTGGACAGAACTCTTGAATTGTTTTTAACTTGCCACATTGATTTTTTTGCTCATTTTTGGACAATGTAGAGAAAGTTATAACAAAAATTTGTTTCCCAAAAGAAAAGTAGGGGTCACCGAGGCTCCAAGATCGTTAAATGCAATTAAAGCTATAGTTATGGCCATCTGCCTTATCATTATTCATTTTAGTACTTAGCGCGCTTGATGCATGACGTGGCATGTGAATTTGCGTGCACAGTAAGTATGCGCAGAAACAATCAGTGCGTCCTGAAAACTTTCCTGACACTTTTTTGCGTTCCAGTTTGATATTTGCCAGTAGTGCACCATCTGCACAATCCAGCAAGCATACTGTGTTAGGTGGTGTTTGTGGCCTTGTCTAATGCTTTTTTTTTTAAACTGAAAATCATTAAAAAGAAGCGACTTTTTAAAACATTTAATCGACTTGATTATCCAGTTGGCCTTATAAATTCCACCATTGATTTGTTTATTCAAAATATTGAAATTAAGCCAGGATAGACAACCGATGGTACCACGAGCAGAATATTTCTTCCCTTCAAAGATCAGATAGCCGGTAATGCAGTCCGTAGGCAATTACGTGATCTCAGCGGAAAAATTCGCGTCACTTTACAGCCAATTTTTGTCAGCAGAAAATTGGAACAAGATATTAGGCCAAAAAAAATTAAGCCGAGTATTGTAAATCGGCAATGCGTTCTTTATAAATTTGCATGTGATCTGTGTGATGCAGATTATGTCGGTTTTACAGCCCGACACCTTCATCAACGCATTGCCGAACATAAACACCTTTTAGAAGCGCGCGGTGACAAAAATCTTTTTAATGAGGGCCAGTTTTGTGTTCTCCAGAAGTGCCACGGAAAGTTTGATTGCCTCTTTTATGAAATGTTATTCATTCAAGAACTGAGGCCTATCCTTAACACTCAGAGTGACTCTATTAGTGCTAAACTCTTTTTTAGCTTGTAGCTTCTCTTTAATGAACTATTGTTTTTTTCCTGTATTTAAATAATATTCATACTGTTTCCTTTCACTTGATACTGACGTCCGAGAACGTCGAAACGTCGTGTATTTTTAACCGTGTTTTAAGATTTTTATTAAAAGATTTCTTAAATGATTTTAAGAAAAGTTTTCTCGCAATTTTTTATAGCCTAACTGAAAATCACCAAAATATTTAAATCAGATTTGATGGGCTGGAAAACAATCAGTTGCTTAAGGACACTGATAAGTCAAACGGAACAATACAAAGGGTTTATTTGACTTCTTGCTGAACGCTATCAAATGAGACGTTATGTGTTCAAAGCAAAAACAATAACCTACATTCTGGGCCTGTCCGGCAGTCGAACCCGGGACCACTCGCACCCAAAGCGAGAATCATGCCTCTAGACCAACAGGCCAAACGTAGCGTAGTGTTATTTGACAAAGCCCATAATCTACTTCTCTTTGATGAGCCGGTAATATAACATCAGTTACATCACTTTTTTACCGTCGCGCTCATTAATCGCATGCTGCTGTGGCTAGAAGTTAAATTACTTGAACATAAGTCAGTGTATGTCTTTGTGATATAGTAAAACACTCGTTTCTAAACGGCATAACTTGACCCCAGCCAATCGTTTAGTTTTTGATTAAGGATATCTGAGGAATTTGACGGCTAACATTGGTTTGCTCATTTGACGGTTAACGGTTAATTTTTTGGCCATTTGGTGGTTAACTTCATGTTTTATCTTCAGGTAGCTCAAAACAAGGTGAGCGTTGTTTTTAACTGTTTTTAATATTCAATATTTTTGAACATCTTGAGAAGTAGGTAAGCTTTAAACCGTTTGATATACTCCCTAGACTTATTTTTTCCTGTTTTCCTGATCAAAAAACGAAAAACTACTGGTTCCCGACTGGCACACCACTGAAGATGTCACCTTTCACTCGTAACTGGTTTCCGAAGTGTAGTGGTTATCACGTCCGCTTTACACGCGGAAGGTCGTCGGTTCGAGCCCGGCCGGAAGCATTTTTCTTTTTCCCTTAGACACAATAACTTGCTACTCAACTGTATCCAGCTCTTTGAAAATTTGACTGAGCTCCTTTATTTCTTTTATTTTTTAACAGCATCATACTAGGATGGATGCCGTAAATAACGCTATCGAGCTATCGTCGTACAAAGCTCAAAATGCTGATTGTTACTCGATTGGTAGGCAGAAATGTGTCTCTTCGCCATTAGTTGACGGTTATATGCAATATTTTTGTTAAATACCAGTAGGGACGAATCCAGCCATTTTTTTTTTATGTAACCTCAAATGCAAACATGCGCAAACCTTTTTTAAAATTCTGCTTTGTTAATAACCTTTCACCATTTTTCCATGTTTAAGATTGAAAGTCATTATTTTTGTTTTTCAAAATAAAAGGTCGATAAAGCGGTGGTTCGCTATTGAATGCTAAGAAAAAGAAAATATGGCTTTTCGGCTACTAATTTTTTTTACAGAAACTCTTGTTAACCCCGTGATTAATGACTTAAAGGCTAGCTACGCATCTGGTGAACTCTAAGATGGTCCAACGACATAAGCCATCGTTTAATACTGTTTCTTTTTTTTAATCAGGAAAAAGGTAAAAGGATAATGTGTAACATACTTCTTGAGGTACTTTAATGAAGTAGTCTTACAACAGTTTGATCGAAAATCATTCAAGTTGATTTGCAGTTAAAAGGAGGCCATGGGTACAAATCCCATCGGAGTTTTAATTCTAATTACTTTTGAAATCCATGGGCCAAGTAACTTTTCATTACCACTGAAGGGGAAGGGGAGGGGGGGGGGAGGGGGCGACGTAGTCCACCATATATAAGATTAAAGCTTATCACGTGTAGATTTCAAAAATATACCATGGAAATGTTGTAAGTGTAGCTTAAAGAAGTCACGTAACCTTGAATTTTGCATAATCAGCATAAATTGAAAGGATTACGACTTCAACGCGGACGAAGTGTGTAATTAATTGAGAATTAATTAGTTCTACTAACAACGTTCATTATTATTATTACTTTTCAAAGAACTATATAATAAAACACTTCATTCTACGATATAGGGCGCCGTAGCTCAGTTGGTTAGAGCGCCTGTCTAGTAAACAGGAGGTCAGTGGTTCAATTCCCATCTGTGCATCAGAGATGTCGCGTTTTTTTAAAAATATTCTTACATTTAAATTGCCTTTGTTTAGCATAGCTACGCATATTAGATAACAGATAATTTTTTGTAGGCTTTTGCTACCCAATAATAGATCGGGATCGACTGCAAAATTTAAGGACGGTACATGTAAACTGCTGCTATGATAAAAATCGCATCGTTCCTATCTAAGCCAGAAGACTGCACGAGAAAAAAAAAGATATTTACTGACCGCAAAGATCTCTTTTCGTTTCAGAGATGTTCAAGGTTTGAAATATGCAAGTTGGACAAGTGATGAGGACTTAAGCTCGACTAAGTTTTGATCAAATTTGATGAAAAAGTATAAATTTCGGCCAATGTGTATCAGCAGTGAGGTTTTTACGTGACGTTACAATTTTCCAAACTAAACAGAATCGCAGAATCCTTTAAGGTCTCAGATTTATCGGTTTCATTAAATGTAATATCACCTAAAAAAAATTCAGGATTTACGACTTGATAGTTTTTGCAGTAAGAGAATTTCAATTTAACTATTGGAGCTCTGGACTACAGTAACTTTTCGTTTCAAGAGGAAACTTACAGATGTTTCTCGTACTTTACTGCTGGTCGCCATTTTGGCTTCCCTCCAAGGGGCATCAACATCCAAATAACGCGAGAATGAAAAACTGCACAGACCTAAATCTTGGTGAAGTTGTTTTACATCATTTACTTCTCATATCCCAGATTGCACGGGATCATTTACTGGCAAAAAGAAAAATATATAACAAAGAAAAAAAAAACAACAGGGCCGAGTGTGACTATCTCGAACTGGCTGTGAACGACTGCCTATGCACATGTGCTATCCCACTACTGTTTGACGCGGTAGCTTTTGCTTGCTGTGTTTCCAGCCTGGGCCGGTGTACTCCTCTTAAACCAACTTGGAGAACTCGGAATCCTCTGTGTTCACCATATTGAGGCCGAACTTAGCTTGGACACCCGATCTACACAGAACAACCACCCCCAGAAACCCCGCCCTCGGGCCATTAAACGACCCCAGCCTCCAAGTAACTGGATTACAGGCGTGCGCCACTACGCCCGGCTGACGAAATAAGAACAAATTTAACAGGTCAATCGTAAGTTGCCTCGACTTCCCGCCGGAAGTTAAAATTGTTGTTCTTGAAGAGCAAAATACATTGCAATTTCTTCTGAATACTCATGATTTTCTTGAAATTTAATTTATATTGAACGCCAAACATTGTCTTCACAATGTTGTTTAAAAACAGTTTGTCACAGTTTGGTTTTTGTTCGAGCTAGTTCGAACCAGATCGGCGGAAGTTGAAATTTTTTAACTAAAACCAACAAAATGAAACGGACTAGTGGAGTTTGGAACTCAAATGAAGCACTGAGAGTTTTCAAGAATTTAATTTTAATACGTTTTAATAAAAAGTATAGCTTTTTCACCGAGCTGAAGTTAATTACTGAATTTAGTAATGTGTGATAAGAGATCAGATTTAATGATCTGGAATATATTTAACAAATACATTCCATGTTACCGTGCGTCTGTTCACTAATAGATCACAGATGGCATCAAAGTGTGGTAAGAACAAAAAAGCGGCACACATGGCGACAGCCGAGTGTGTCGCTAATGTTCTTACCACATTTTGACGTCCGCTGTTATCTGTTACTGAACAGACGCACGGCAACATGGAATCTATTTGTTTTATATAATAACGAAACAAATTACTACACATAAAGCTTTTGTTTATTTAAACATACTTCAACATAACGCGAAAGCCGGCCTTTGCCCTGCCTTTGCCGACTCTGGCGAAGTGGAGAAAAAAGCCATTAGACGTGGTCTGTTATCTATACAAAATAAAGTAATTTCATTGGTCACTATGCGTAGCAAAAAATTGTATTTGGTCGAGAAAAATCTCGCCACTGTGAAACCTGACTCGAGCGTCGCTCCTCGTGGAATGAATACTTACAGCCAAAGCAGTAATTGAGCTACGAAAGCTTTAAATCTTGAAGAAAATGCTTGAAAAATCAAGTCCGTTATTGACATCAAAGCAGCCTTGTGAGCTAAAAAGCTTGCACGTTGCCATGGAAATTACAGGAGTTGAAAAAATAACTTCGGTAAACTGGTGGTTGCGTTCAACCTAGAGGTCGTTTGATTTAAGTTTTGAATGAAAGGAGCGTAAATGACGGTGGAGATTTTTATCTTTTGTGGTTGGTGATTCTCAAATCAGTTTGATATAGTGTCGGAGAAACATTTGAGCTGCGTTACTGTTGACCGTGAGCTGTGGTTAGCTATACCTAGCACGCTGTTGTGCTCTCGAATCGAAAAGCAAGTTTATGTGTTTATTTTATCTGATTTAAGAAGTGATGTTTTGATGTTTCATTCCTGACATCAATTAGTGTGCCAACAGTTATTTTGACACTGGGAAAAGTTGAACTTTTTAAATAAATTAATCCCAGAAACAGTTTGTCAATCGTGCATCTGTCCTCTAAACTGGACGAAAAAATGGATTTACTTGGGTTTGTCTGGGTGTGCAATTGTGGTGCAAATTTAGAGGTCTAAATTTGAACTAAATTTGAACAAGCTGTAAAGTGACGGTAAAGTGAAGTATTTCATCCTGTCAAATTTACGTGCAAATGTGACCTAAATATGATATTTGCAAAAACTTTTTCTCGCATTTGCTTCCAAGGTTAATCTGGAATATTCACCAACATTTGTCAAGCATTTGGAGTGTCTGATGACTCGGGCGATGTGAAAGAAAGACGTTTTGCCAATTACCACTTCCTCATTGTTTACCACAATAAATGGTGGTCCTTAAAGCCCGGTCCTGCAGTGAGCTAAATTAGCTAATTTGACTTTAACAATTAAATCACAGCGGTTGGTCCGTTAGCTCAGTCGGTAGAACGTGGTGCTGATAACGCCAAGGTCGTGAGTTCGACCCTCACACGAACCGCGACAGTTTAGTTTTGTTGTTAGTTTGTTATTGTTGTTGTTTTGTTACATGATTTAAAACTTTTGAAAGCTGATGTTTGTCTCTTTTTTTAGCAAACGCCTCAAGGAAAACCGTAAGAGCAGTACCTGAATCATGAACATAGATGGGCTACCCTCTCTTAACTAGTTTGAAATTCCCATGTAGTGGATTCAGTCATTAGGGAACTTAAGTACTGACAACGGCGACACCAAAAAAATGGATTAACATTTTACATTCGAATTTCGCAAGTAACTTAATGCGCTCAGAACGCAAATCTTTCTAGAAACCTGCTTAAACTAAATTTGTAATGCCAACGATCAATTCCAAAAGGAAATTCAAAATATTTGCCGTCGAGGCCCAGGTTCTTGAAAATATGGAAAACTTGCTCAATTCACGTTGTTGTTTAGCAGAAAACGGCAACGAAATGTACAAAGATTTATAACGCACGTGCACAGATATTATTTAAAATTTTGCTCATAACCTTTAGTTTGGCGGCGTTCCGTTGCCGTCGCCGTGGTGGTTTGCTCAAGTTGCCTATGAATTAATTGCGGAGGACGTTAGGTTTCCCTTTCAAAAACTCGGACATTTCTGGGTACCAATCCACAAACAATAAATAACATAAGATTTTTTAACATTATAGCTCAATAGTGTTCTTAAAGGTAACGATCATAATGTTGCTGATTCAAACTTAAAGGTGCTCAGTCACGGCAATACTCACATTTTTTCTTTCGTTATGTTTTTGCTCCTGACATGCCCCCCATTTTTCAAAGAACTGGCTATACTTTGGTAGCAAGTTATAGTGCCATAGAAAAAAAAAAACAACATTTGTTTCCAGCCTAGATTGTTCGGGTGTTCTGAAAAACTATTGTGACGTTGAAAATAGCATAGAAATTATTTATACAAGACCTCAGCTGTTTTGTGAGGTGTTTGCTGTGATATGATCTAAGAAAGGCAGAAGGATAAGAACTTTTTTTCTTAACTGTTTGTACAGGATCTTTTGGCTTATTTTGATGTTTCTCAATGATATCATTCATATGACATTTAACAGTAAACTATCCAACACTGCATCCATTGTCGTACCGCAATAAGATTGGGGATAAATTTGGCGACGCGACAACGGTCACAGTGTGGGAAAAAGAAAAGTAAGGGTGGGAGGGAGGGAAAGATAACTAGTCTAGCATTAGTTCCCAGGGCTTGCCCGTAAGCACCTCGTCGCCCCGTATCCGCACGATCCCTCCCCGTGCTGCAGTTGAGCCAAAGTGATAATTTATTCACACGTGTTGATCTTATATGCGTCACTTTAATGTATGCAGTGTGAATAGTAAACTATCCAACACTGCATCCATTGTCGTACCGCAATAAGATTGGGGATAAATTTGGCTCCTGTTACTTAATGTCACTAAGTCTGTTTCTATCTACCCGGTCAACGATGGGCTCCTCCCCAATACTAAACAGCTACCTAAGGAGACCAACGTTGGACCGTCAAAAGAGAGGCATCCCTCTTCCTGAACCAAATCATAACTCCCCAAAACTAAACCCCGATCCAATTCCCTAACTCTGGGAGGTAGATTTTCATCGTACCTCACAGGCACTCTTCTGCGTAGGTTCTTTCCCCCTGATTGGTTGCAGGGAAGGCACACACAAAACGTTTTAGCTCATTAATGTCCTGCCAGGAGGCAGATGGCTCGGAGCCAACACTCGAGGCGAGCCTTGCCGAGGCCCCTGCTGGATTTAAGACTTTCGCTAGTTGCATGTAGTACAACGCCGTGTGGCGCCTTGACCATCCCACGTGATCCATGATTTCAGCCAGGTCCGCACCGGTAAGGGCCAGGGTAATTGCACAGCCTGACCGGAAACCGTGGAGCGTCTCACCGTTATCCGCACTCATTTCTTTAAGATAGCTCTTTAACCGTGACTCGGCTGCGGAGGAGGAAAAGGGGGCGTCTTTTATACCCAAATCTGGTGTAACTGGGCGGAAAAGGTAGCCACACGTTAAATCTACCCTCATATCACGAGTCACTTCCATGTAGCACTCAATGCCTCGAATAGGGCAGATTTCCGCTTGCGCATTTCTTCTAACCCCAAACACATTTTCATCCCCCTCCCTCAACGTCTTCCCCCAAATGTGGTTAAAGAGAAGCCCGTCATCATTGGGGAAACGAAGGATTTCAGGAACCTTAATCTGTCCCAAATCCCCTGGCCGATCTCCACTAAAGAAGGCCAGCTTAAAATATGCTTGGTCGCGGGCTATGATGAATCTGTCAATCGCCTTGCTAGACCCTTGCAGTTTTCTTTCTAAGTGCAAACATAATTGTGTCAATTTGTCAACAAAGAACGGCGCAGCCTGTTTCGGTGTTATACGGGCCTGCAGTTGTTCTGCGGTTACCAGCCTCAGGAAATCTTTCACGGATTTGTCAGACGCCGGGTTACCAAGGCCTAAGCGCTTGTCCCACTCGCCATCTCGTCCAATAGAGTGAAGAATGGCCCGTAACTTACCGATATAAGAGTCAATGGTTTTGTAAGATAAACGTATGGCGCATCCACACGAAAATCGTCCCTTTTTGCCGATATGGTCGCAACCATTGCGGTGAATCTGCGTTTTCCCATCCTTATCCTTAAAAATAAGGAAACGACAAACATCAGGCGGGGTCACAGTGGCCAAAGTGACATGTCCCGGAAGTGAGGCCAGAAAGCTTTCAAACTCTTTTTGTAACGACTCTTTCTGTTTAGCATAGCTAGTAGCACGGTCAAAGTCCCTTAGCTGCCGTAAACGTTGATCAATGCACTCCAAATCGACGTTAACTTGTTTGACATTTGCTTTTGTCAAGACTTGCCGATTATAGCCACACCTTTGACAGAATCTAAAATCCTGGTCATTTGCATGGGAACAAGTCGGGCATCTGACGGATAGCGTAAACAACTTAGCAACAACAGGAAGTTCCTAAGGGGAAAGAAAGGCGAGACGTTTGTCGTCTATCAAAGGAACGTTTTATTTCCAACATGCTATAGTTATTACATTGGATTTATCCAAGCCAAAGAAGAAAAAGAAAAAACAGCTTATGACTCTAACGAGGGATCCCCCCACATGTCGGGGCTTCCCCAGTCCAGTTAAATATTTACACGCAATTCGAAAGCAATGTCACTGCTATGAGTTCTACTCAAAAGCTATCTGAAAAGCCCACAGTTCCCCTGGGATCTTGACTTCATTGTTCCAACCTTCTTTCGTAGGGATTAACAAAGCATGCGAATCACCTAGATCTGCCATCTTTTGCGTTTTTCTGGAGATACATTGTAAAAACGGCCACCAATACTTCCTTGGGTATGTATCCAAAACCACAAGCGTGCATGGCTGTCGGTAAGACTGGAGAAAACGCAAGACTGGGCCGACTAAGCCATTTGGCGGGAAAACATATGGACGCTGCATAACAGAAGAGAAGTTCGTCAAATCTTGTGCAAACAGATTCACCCCAATCGAGCATGGCGAGGGCCACGGCGTAAAATGGGGAAGATGATTCCCTTGTTTGTCAGTCATAGCTTTTGAATCTAGGGCCATCAAATCACAGGAGTGGCCATTCAGACCGCCAAAGACCCGTTGTACCTCACTCCAGGTCTCCGGTGTTAGTGTGTAGTCCAAAGAAGATAGCCTGCGAGAAGGGGGATCCGCCGGGTTTTCCCGTGACGGGACGTACAACATGCGTAATAATAGATTCAGGTCCACAGTGGTAAAAAATAATGCCTTGATAGCCTCGTTCAAATCATGACTTTTGCCTCCTTGACTAGTCCCCGCATGCATGACTGCCTGGTTGTCAATCATGACATCGACGCGACAATCTTGGACAAGATGTTTAAAGGCTTGTAAGACCTTATCCACTGCCATGGCTTCCCTTGTCGCGATATCCAGCATCATCTCATCCTTTGACCAATAATCAGATGCCTCCTGCTTCACAGGCGTAGAGATGACCCCACCCCATCCGGTTTGGGAGGCATCCGTTGCCATGTTAATCTGAAGATGTTTCTCTTCGCGCCAAGGTAGAGGGTCATCCCACCCTTCTAGAAATAACCAATGGGCGATCTCATCGCGCAGTGCACCCCGGATCGCCATTGGTTTCATTGTGCGCATACCCCTTGAGATTGCTGCCGACATCTCTCTAGTAAACAGACGCGCTGCTGGAACAACCAGGGAAAAGAAGACGCACTTGCCGACCAAACGTTGAAGCGTCTTGACCGAAACATAACTCGAGCCTAATGTCTCTCGGATCAGCTCTAGGAACTTGCGCTTTTTGTCCGGGATCAGGTGGAAAACTTCCCTACTGGAGTCCGCGAGAAAGCCAAGATAAGGGACCATCTTTTGGGGGGTTAAGATTGACTTCGTTAGGCCCAGAAAATATCCCAAACGTACCAAATAGAACGCCACAAGAAATACTGCTGATTTGGCCGCCGCCAAATTACGCTCATCTGCAGAGTGTAGGGTACCATATTCCCCTTCGTTAAGTGGCACCTGGAGTTGACCATTATGCCTATCATCAATATATAGGAGACATGGGATCCCCAACGAGCGCAGAAAATTAGACGCCATAAGGCCCGTCGAATGATACACATAAGGGGAGATCTTCCAGCCAAACGGTAGGGAGTTATATGTAAAGTACCAACCACCCCACTGGATTCCGAAATATGTACGACTTTCTTCCGACAGCAAAAGGTGGTCGTATCCAGATTTGTCGTCAAGGACGGTCTGATAAGAGTCCTTGAAAACATACCGAGGCAAATCTGTCACCCTATCCAGGGTGAAAGGCTTCTCTAGCATCCACAAGTTTAGGTACCGCGCATCATGACACAGTCTCGGCTTTGATGGCTCAACCGTCAACGGTAGTACAATTTGAGGCGGGGTTACTTGGCCAACCTTACCCACCAAAGAGATCGCACCAGTTTTTAGACGACTTAAAAGTGTCGTCCTGACAAACTCCCCAAACTGTTTACAGGATACATTATTCTTAAACAATCTGTGGGGTGGCCGGTCGGAATCGTAATGTTCCCCCTTGAACGTTCCCTTAAAGTGTTTGAAATATGGGAATATTGACACCTTATTCCCAATCCAAGACAATACCTCCTCCTGGTGTGATGAAGGAGCAAGTTTCGCGATTTCTGCCCACTGGGTTATGCGTTTGTGAAGTTCCCCCGCCACAAAAGTATCAGGATCCCGAAATAGCAACTCTTCGACATGCCTGATAACTTCTCCATTCTCAACTAATCGAGTTTTCTGCATCAACTGGTCATTTTCTGTCCCCTCACTGCTGACCGATACGGGGTTCCCCCTTACGTCTATCCACTGTATCGCACCTGCACGATCACCAAAGTTGTTGATAAAGTTATCAAAGTTGTCATCTTTTTCCCATAACCAGAATGTTGCCTAAGGGGAAAAAAGGATTTTTTTTTTTAAAGAACCCCGTACAAGCCAGCAGAGAGAGGACAGTCTTGACCCAGTATCACCGGGAGGGTTTTGAGATACCCTGTTTACAAAACTCTCAACTCTCTGTGACTACAGTACAGGTAAGAAAAAAAAAACAACAACAACAACAACAATGTGCGAGAACAGAAGGGAAAAACAAACAAATGTTACAGGCAGGTGTTACCGACCCCTCCACCTTCCCTTGTAAAGGCGATACTAACCGAATACCACTTAAGAATCGCATCCAATCGAAAAAACCGGACAAGTTTCAAATGTTTATTGCGCTCATTGAACTTGTTATTAACATGACTATCACTGTTATTACAACTTGTTTTCCTTTCCTGCGCTTCAGTGGTTTAGTACACCTATTAGAACTTGTTATCTTTAGCACGACCTAGGGTTGCTGAGGGCCTCTGCTGTGCACCCCTCCTTGCATAACACCTTGCCATAATGTGGCCATACTTTGCACAAAAATAACATTGGACGGGAGCGCCACTTCTCCAGCCCCGACCTCTATATGGGGCATCACCACGTTCACGGTAAGAAGATTCAGACGACGGGCTTCTCCCAGTCATCGCTTTCTCCACCTTCGCAACCGCCTCGTACACTTTCGTATGGTCTCTGTCCCCGAGGAGGCGCAGAACCAAAGCGCGAAAATGTTCCTTTGGGAGGTCTACCTTTGCCCTGGCTGTCTGATACACAAGGCGGTAGAAATCGCGTTTCTCATCCTGATTATCCCTGGAGGTATTCTGAAGGGTCTCCAGAATATCAATCGCCTCGTACTTGTTAAATTCTGAAAGCGGCCGTGCCGCATAATCGAGCATCTTCCTTATCACAGAGGCCACAGAGAGTTTCGTCAACTCCTCAAGAGACTTTTGTAAATCACCAAACTTTTTCTTTAGAGTCTAGGAGAGCAAATAAAGGGAAGAGTGAGATTATACGAACATCACTCACGAAGTTTCTTTTGTTTTAGCGAACTCTCGCCCCATTGCATTACAGAAAAACACAGAGTTTCATTGCATTATCGAAAAACTTCCACTGCATTGCCGAAAGACTCGAATTTCCCTTTTCCATTTTCAATTTTTATTTATTTATTTATTTGTATTTTCCGATTTCATTTTATTTATTTATTGTATGGGGAACACCCCCATCTGTCCTAAGGCGAGCTCTCGCCCATTTCTTTCCCTTTTTATTTTCATGGAAAATTCTCATACATTTCTTTCTCCTTTTTCAATTTTCAAAGTGAATTCTCACCTCATCACTTTCCTTTTCTTTTCTCATGGCGAACTCTCGCCCCATCACTTTGTTCTATTTCTCATAGCGAACTCTCGCCCCATCACTTTTTCTATTTCTCATGGCGAGCTCTCGCCCCATCACTTTCCCTATTTCTTATGGCGAACTCTCGCCCCATCACTTTGTTCTATTTCTCATAGCGAACTCTCGCCCCATCACTTTCTCTTCTCTATTTTCATGGCGAACTCACGCCCCATCACTTTCTATTGCTCATGGAGAACTCTCGCCCCATTGCTCTTTCTTTTTTTGTTTCTTTTTTCCTTTTGGTGAACTCTCACCCCATAGCTCATTCGCGTTATCCTGAGTTACAACATTTCACCTCTATACAATAAAGACACGCACATAAGTGAACGGTAAGTTCCCGCCCCATCTGAGTGTTGCATATAAATTCTCGACAACAATTGAGAGAAAACACAATCCGCGAAAGCCGGTAATGAAGCATTCACTCCATTACAAATAACTCCAATATCCCGGTGTGTTGAATACAATACTAAAAACCAGAGAAAACAAAAACAAAGGAAAAAAAAAAAAAAGAAAGAAACCCGCCAAGGTCCAAACCTAATACACTAGAGCTGTTCACAACCAACTAACCGGCAAACGCGGACAAACTGAGCGGGAAAAAAACCCGAAAATAATGAAAAACCCCATACAACACGAAATTAAATACATGTAAACGAAACGCATTTACCTCAAGCTCTCCTTGAGTTGGTTCCACGTGCACAGCTTCTTGCGGAGCCACTGGAACTTGCGCCGGCGGAATTTGTTGGGCTGGAACTTGCGCCGGCGGAATCTGTTGGGCTGGAACTTGCGCCGGCGGAATTTGTTGGGCTGGAACTTGCGCCGGTGGAAACTGTTGGGCTTGAGCAGGTAAGATAGCCTGGCCCACAACAAGTTGAGCGCCCTGGTTTTCAGCCGGTTGAGGAGGTTGAACTGGCGCCGGCAAAACTTCTACGTCTCCACGAGGCACTTGACCATCTGGGGCCGCTTGTTCCGCGCCCGCTTGCAATTCATCCACTTGTATAGGTCTCAGACGACCACGAACCGGGCCGGGGTATTGTACATTCGCCATCCAAGTAAAGTAATAACACGAGGCAAGGAGATTCCAACTATTCGAGCGACACGAACTGGAGCACAACCGAACCGCGCTGCAGTTGAGCCAAAGTGATAATTTATTCACACGTGTTGATCTTATATGCGTCACTTTAATGTATGCAGTGTGAATAGTTCCCACTTGGTGTAAAGACCGGTGAATGTCTTCTTTCGATAGATTGATGTTGAGAAGGAGCTGTCAAGATTGCGTTTCAAAACAATATCAGGGAATGGAATTTTGCAACAAAGAAGAGTCATTTTGTTTTTGATGGTCAATACTATGACCAGATTGATGGCGTCGCTATAAAAAAATTGCGAGAAAGCTTTTCTTAAAATCATTTAAGAAATCTTTAAAAAAAAAGTCTTGTAAAACGGTTAAAAATACA
The DNA here is from genome assembly GCA_022496165.2 of Catalaphyllia jardinei. Lineage (NCBI taxonomy): Eukaryota > Metazoa > Cnidaria > Anthozoa > Scleractinia > Caryophylliidae > Catalaphyllia > Catalaphyllia jardinei. The sequence continues at coordinate 2,353 of JAEMPF020008509.1, read as the reverse complement.
CGACGTTTCGACGTTCTCGGACGTCAGTATCAAGTGAAAGGAAACAGTATGAATATTCTTTAAATACAGGAAAAAACAGTAGTTCATTAAAAAGAAGCTAAAAGCTAAACAAAGAGTTTAGCACTAATAGAGTCACTCTGAGTGTTAAGGCTAGACCTCAGTTCTTGAATGAATAACATTTCATAAACGAGGCAATCAAACTTTCCGTGGCACTTCTTGAGAACACAAAACTGGCCCTCATTAAGAAGATTTTTGTCACCGTGCGCTTCTAAAAGGTGTTTATGTTCGGCAATGCGTTGATAAAGGTGTCGGGCTGTAAAACCGACATAATCTGCATCACACAGATCACATGCAACTTTATAAACAACACATTGCCGATTTACAATACTCGGCTTAATTTCTTTTGGCTTAAGATCTTGTTCCAATTTTCTGCTCACAAAAATTGGCTGTAAAGTGACGCAAATCTTTCCGCTGAGATCACGTAATTGCCTACTGACTGCATTAGCGGCTATCTGATCTTTGAAGAGAAGAACTATTCTGATCGTGTCACTATCGGTTGTCTTTCCAGGCTTAGTTGCAATATTTTGAATGAACAAATCAATGATGGAATTTAAGAGGCCAATTGGATAATCAAGTCGATTAAATGCTTCAAAAAGTCGCTTCTTTTTCATGATTTTCAGGTAAAAAAAGCATTAGACAAGGCCACAAACACCCCCTAACATAGTATGCATTCCTGGAGTGTGCAGATGGGGCACTGTTGGCAAATATCAAACTGGAACGCAAAAAAGTGTCAGGAAAGTTTTAAGGACGCGCTGATTGTTTCTGCGCATACTTACTGTGCACGCAAATTCACATGCCACGTCATGCATCAAGCGCGCGCGCTAAGTACTAAAATGAATAATGATAAGGCAGATGGCCATAACTACAGCTTTAATTGCATTTAACGATCTTGGAGCTTCGGTGACCCCTACTTTTTTTTTGAGAAACAGATTTTTGTTATAACTATCTCTACATTGTCCAAAAATGAGCAAAAAAATCAATGTAGGAAGTTAAAAACAATTCACGAGTTCTGTCCACGGGACATTTAATCCTGCCTTCTTGCGGCTGCAAGGCGCGTGAAACTATGGTCGCTAAATGCAAACTTGTTCTTTGACGAACTTCGCCAGTTGACTAAGTTCGCTTAATAGGTTCATTTAGACTATATTTGACAGAGAACAGTTCCCTTTAAAGCTCTAATTGTAATAGTTTTGGACTTGCAGCCACTGTGGCCTTTTTCGCTGACGAAGCCCAATAAACTCAGATTTAGGTGTTCTTTTGTGCATGTTATCTCCAAAACGCAGTTGGTGACCCCCTTTTTTTATATTTTTGACATCACTAACTCATCCGATCTTTCAATGGTAAAATTTTCAGAAAAACATCAAAGTTAGAAAATTTTCGTGCGAACGTCCTTAATATCAGGGATGTCTGGAATCAAGTACTATGCTTTCAAGGTAACAGAAATGTTGAGCTCCGATTCTGGAGAACATCTAGTAGAGTCGTCTACTGCAAAGAATTAACGATTTCTCATACAAATTGGCTGATATATCCTTTTTTCATCAAATTTGATCAAAATTTCGTCGAGTTTGACGTCATTATTTTTCTAATTTGCATATTTAAGAAATTTGAATATCCCCGGAGCGAAAATAGTTCTTTAAAGTGGTAAATAACAGTTTTCTTAGGTGTACAGTCTACTTGTTTGTGGTTTAAAAGGCTTAGATTAAAAAGATGCGACGTTCATTATAGCTTTTTAAATGCACTGTCTTTTAATTTTTCAGTTGACTCCCGCGTGGAACGTAAAGGAGAAGTTTACTCCAAATTAGGCACGTTTTTTCTTTCTGCCAACGGAAAGCTAATTCAATGATCGATCACTCACCAAAATTTCAGTTGCCAAAGTGCTTTTAAACCATATGAAATCTTCGTCTAAAGTTGCACAAAAATCGGAAAACAACGTCGCCATCTTGGAATAACTTAGCAGTTAAGCGATGTATGCATGACGTCAAAGAGCTCAGCGTGAAATTTGACGCGAAGTCGGCGGGAAGATTTGATTTGAATACACTTGTTGCTTCTTTGTTTGCGCTTGTATTGGTTGTTTGCATCGAAAATAAAAATCGTCAATATTCAATAAATGAAGTCAAGAATCAGGTATATGGTAGATGATTGATAGACAAAGAACCTCGCCAAGATTTAGGTCTGTGCGATTTTTCATTCCTGCGTTATTCGGAAAAGAGTTTCACCTAAATTTATAGAGCTTTGTATGGAGCCGCTATGGAGCAACAGAAACATCTGTCATTGAGTTTTGCCATTGAAACGAAAA
>JAEMPF020008508.1:21127-35599 GCA_022496165.2 Catalaphyllia jardinei | reverse complement strand
GTTATGTGTATCTCGCAGTCTTGATTTTTTTTCATGAAACTGTCTTGCTTCTCCACATCCTTGCTGCGCATGCAAATTTACATGCCACGTCATGTGCATGCGCTAAGTACTAAAACGAACAATGATAGGGCAGATTGCCATTGCTTTAGGTTTTCTTGGATTTACGATCTTGGGTGTTGAATGACCCCAACTTTTCTTTTCAGAAACAGATTTTATTTATACAATTATCCGCACATTGTCCAAAAATAAACAAAAAATCAATGTGTTAAGTTAAAAAAATTTCAAGATTTCTGTTCACATGACATGGAATCCTGCCAACTTGCGGCTACAAGGCACGTGAAACCAATGGTCGCTAAATGCGACCTTAAGTTCTTTGAGGAACCTCACCAGTTGACTAAATTCGCTTAATAGATCCATTTAAACCATGTTTGGCAGAGAACATTTCCCTCCAAAGCTCTAATTGCAATATTTTGGGACTTTCAGTCACTTACAGTATCTGGCCTTCTTCCCTAACGAAGCCCGATTTACTCAGATTTAGGTGTTCTTCCAGGTATGTTCTCTCCAAAACAATGTCAGTGACCCCCCCATTTTTTTGCATTTCTGACATCACTAACTTGTTATCTTTCAATGGTAAAATTTTCACAAAAAATCAATGTTAGAAACTTTTCGCACAAACGTCCTTAAAACACTTTGAAGACTCAGCCTAGCAATTAAAGAAGTCAAAATATCTTGAGCTCACAAAGAAAACTGCTAGTCTTGGCTTCTCGCAAAGTTTCGCATTTACCATTCACCACTCCTAAGATATGTGGAACTCTCTATCCTTATTGGTCCGACACGATACTACTATTGCCAATTTTAAGAAAGGTGCAAGGATTAGTATTTAGTTTTTTAAGGTTTAGTATTTTTTCTTTCTAAATATTTATGATAGGTGGTCTTTATGTATGGGTTTCCATGACTCTCCAGATTTATAAATTTCTGAAGCAGGTTAAAAGCAAACAGAGCCAATTTGAAATCGTTTTTAAGTCATTAGCACACTTCAGTAAGCAATTTAGAGTAAAAGAAAGTTTTAAACTTTTACTTGCTGTAAAAGTTAAGAACATTTCATGATAAATCACATAACAGTTTGGCAACAAAAAAACTTGAAATTTTAGTGGGCCGTGCAGGAGGGTATGGCCTGCTAAATTGACCAAATATCACAGCGCACATACTAATTAACTTAGAGATATAACAAATTCTTGTACTTTTGATTTATTTGATTCATTGATATTGCCTGGCCTGGTGAGTGTGGTCATTCTTTGACCATATGAAAAAGTGTTGTAGAAATCTTGCTACCATATTTAAATAACTGTTTCAATATTTATAGTAATGTCTTGTACTTTTACATATTATGACATTAAATTGTAATAATACTTCCCGTAACGTCAGTTTACATAATTTGCCAAGGAAATTTGCTGTTGTGATGAAATCATGCAATGCCTAAAATCCGGTTATAGAAATGTAATACTTCAAATTTGGTTGCTGTATGGTAATTAGTGAACACCTGCCCAGCATGTTTGCCACTAAATATATTGATGGTGGATTCTTCAGTCTGAAGGTATTATAATATCATTTCAGTTTACAATTCAATGAATCTGAGATAGCTTCAGATGGTAACAAATTAACGAAGCGCCTTTCATTAACCGGTTCTGGACATTTTTTTCCCTTCTTTTCACGGATTTTATGCCAACAGATTTCATTATGTTTTGTTTTATAGTACTGTATAGACTAAATATAATGTCAACTGCAAGAAAGCTCTGTACAGCAAGCATATACAGCATATGTAGATGGCCACGTCGTGGATGGTAATCTATCCGAGAGAAAATGAAGTTTCTTTCAATCGGTCGATGATACTAGATTACGGTCCTGATACCAGAACAAAGCTAAATGTTTACCTGTGACAAATGACAATACATTTGTTAGTAGATAAACTTACCGTTGCGCAGTTGAGAAACTTTTGAGGGGGACATGGTTTTGCCCTGTGACGATAAGGAATTGTGAACTCTGAACGAGATTTACTTCGAAAATGTCCGTGGAAACCTGTGGGAAACTAAAACATTTGACAACTTTTAGATCATAATTATCAATTCATGATCGCCGTTTACGAATGGATCGAAGACAATAATAGCATATGAAAGCGTCTCGAATCTTACCCATGTTCCTCGAATGTCCTTGGATTCGTATACGTGGGTCATCTCAAAATCATCGGGAAACTTAACAACTATAAAAATACCTTTTTAAACTCTAAAAATTCAGAGTTATTCGTCATTAAACTTGCCGATAAATCTCCAGCGACTGGTTTAAAATGTTGTGTTCGTTACCACGGAGCCCGTAATTGATGCTATAATTGACAGTCCCTCGAGAAATAAACCAATTGAAGATCGTTTCGCTCCATCGCGCAAATGTAAACAACATGAAAAATCAGGCGATCGATTCTAATACAACACAATTTTCCGCAAACACTTTCAAGAACCGATTTTCCAGCTGTTATAGTTGTGTGATGGGAGGATGTAAAAAAAAAGCAGAATTTAAATCAGCTAACTATTTTTAATTTAGTTTAATAAAGTGCGTCCTTGATTTCAAGCCGAAGTTCCATCGGGACGTGGCGGCCCGACGGGGCGCGTGGAACCGCATTAAGATTCACGCGTGAAACGAGTGCAAGTGAGAAACCAAATGTAGTTCATAAACAAGAAACCGGGGAGAATATCAACCGTAGTCACTGATATGCACTATATTTTTAGCATTTCATTTTGATTCTTCTCCCTTCTTCGGCCGATTTTCAACTCGTCCCCCACGTGTACCACCCTCTCCTCCTTTACAGGAGGAAGAAAAAGGCGCGAAATGAAAAAAAGGCGGGAAATGTGACGCGGCTACACATTTCTCCAGATTTGCTTTTGGGCTTTCAAAAGTCTTTACTTTAGGCTTTTATTCAGGTATTTTATTTCCCAAAGGAGGACAAAGCACAATTTTAATAACTCAAATAGCGAGGGAAAAGACTGAACTGACGATTGAAGCTTTTCGCCGTACAAGAGAAGAGGAATCGATTTTATACCAAGTCCGCTTGCTTTGGAAACCACACTTCCCCTTGACATCGTACAGGACTCCACAGCGGCTCTTCAAATGCAAAACGTTTTTCCTGCTCGAGAGTTGTACAATTCAAATCCTTGGTGAGTGCTGCAATTTTATTTCAAGTTTATTTCAACGGTTTTTGTGAACTTCGTAGCTTTGATTCCAATCGTACAGGCTGCATTTTAGCAGTAATTTTCAAACTGAAGGCCAGTAAAGAACACCAAGCTGATCTCCTATGGAGAAAATTGCGACTTTCATGAAATTAATGCGATGTGATGATTTTGCGGCGAATTTTCATGCTTTTGATAGCTTATTTCAAAATAGTGCTTTCATTTTTCGCTTCAATCCTGTAAAACGGTTAAAACATATAGTCGTCTCAGCACTGATAGAGAATTTTAATTGTATTGTTTTTAACTCTTTTTTCAGCCGAGACATGTGGGACAGTGAGCAATATAGTCAAGCTCCATTGTCTTGTTCACAAGGATCTCAAAACAGTTCCTCTGACATGTTTTCGCAGTGTAAAACTAGCCAAATAAAGGGTTTTAACTCTTTTGACGTTTGGTCTCAACCGACAAATTCACAACAGATTTCCGAGGTATGTAACGCTGGAAGACCGCTGTAATTAATAAAGAACTATTGGCTGAGGTTTTTGTGATTTCCACAATAATCGAGGTCGAGGTAAGGGTTATCAGCGTATACCTGCCAACTCTCACTCCTTAGGCGTGAGTCTCACGCCTGCAGGTTGAAAACTTCAATCTCACGCCGGCTCACGCTTGCCGACCAGTTTCTCCCGCCTGATTGAAAAATGTGAGTTGTTGCTATCTTGCTTGACACAATTTCCAAAAACATGTTAACTCAGACCCATGTAAGGAACGAAAACAATGTGAAAAATGTTAATAAATGACAATGCCTTCCTTGCGATCTCTGATTTTTGAAGTGAGAAGCACTGGGAGCGAGCCCGCGTTTATTTGAGTCCTGAGACTCCGGAGGACTTCAGACGTCTTCGGAAGACTTCGGACTTCTCCGGGAATCTTCGGAAATGATCGTGTCGTCTTCAAAAATCTCAGCACTCCAAGATAAAAATCTTACGCTTATATCTCAGAAAAAGTTGGCAGGTATATCAGCCGAAGCCGAAGGCTGAGGCCGATAACCCTTACCGAGACCTTGATTATTCTGGATATCACAAAAACCGAATCTAATAATTGTTTTATTATGTATTGAACACTGGAAGGGCTAGCGCACGAAACGTCAGCTTCCGAATCTCTTTACGGTGGCCAATTCACATTATCAACTCAGTTGATAAAACCAAACAATCAGAAAAGAGTTAGAGAGTTTAATGTATAATAATACTTGTTATAATACGTTGAACTCTCTAAGTCTTTTCTGATTGGCCGAAAGCGTACAGTGAATTTTCGAAATCAGCTCCCGTGACGTCATAACTGCAGATTATACAGTTATCATGTCAAGGACACTCAAAGTCACGGGTTATCATGTCATGTATGACCGCAAAGCATGATTTCCGAGGGTAATCATGTCAACTTCGCGCGCTTTGTGTTGCTTGTCGTCAGTGAAGAGGCAGAAACATGACTTCCAAGTTTCTGAGTTCAATGTATAATAAAACAATTATTAGATTCGGTTTTTGTGATATCCAGAATAATCAAGCCTTCGGCTTCGGCTGATAACCCCTGCCCTCGACCTTGAACATTCTGGATATCACAAAAACCTCATCCAATAACTGTTTAATGTAAGAAGTAGGAACTTGAAGTAGAAGGACAAATTTTTATTGTACATGAATCAATGTTTTTACATGAAGCTTATGTAAGCTAAAAGATGTTTTTAAAGAAGAAAACCTCGATCCAGAGGGGCTAATATGTAGAAGCAAATGAATGTTTGTAAAAGTGTTATGTTGCTTTTAGGGTTGTGATCTGATTTGACGTAAGGTGACTTGATTTTAGGCACAAACCCTAATTTTTTGAGAGGGGGGGGGGGTTGGGTAATTTTCCCAGAAAAATCCAGTGAAGCAAAACCTGCTGCTGCCAAATAAAAAAAAAACAGTGCAAGGAGAGCGATGGGGGAAAAATCGAGCAATTTCTTTCTGCTATCTGGGTCTTGTGTTTTACTTCAAAAGAGTAATTGCACAAGCTATTGCCCACCAAAATGGAGCCTCTTCAAGGCGTTTAGTCACGCGCAGCCTACAGGTGTGGAAGAAGTTTCATGCCTAATAATACACATGAAAAAAATTACCCAATTCTCATTGGCTGAGAACAGTGCAGTTCATGTGTAACACAAGTGCAAAACGTGTAACACCGGTGCAAAAAGTGTAACACCAGTGCAAATTACACATCATAATTCTGGATTATTATTTTCAGAAAGACAATGACAAAATTTTTAGGCCATTGTCTCATGTAAAGCAATGACAAAAATTTTGTACGGAAACTCTGAAAAAAATTTTCTCAAATGCGAAAAAATGGCTTCAAGAAACATCTTCCAACACTTTTTCCGCGTTTATTTTTTCATGTTTGTACTATTAATAAGTAGTCATACGGTTTTTCTCGTTCAATTTGAAATTAATTTGCTCTTGCGGGTTTTTCAAAAAGCTGAAATTGCACTCGCCGAAGCGGCTCCTGCAATTTCAGCTTTTTGAAAAATTCACTCATGCAAATTAATTCCAAATTGAACTCGAAACGGAATGATTACATATACTTAAAGCTCGGCTGCCTATACACCTAGGAAATCAGAAAACAATGATGCAAGGCTGATACGACGTAGAAAGCTTAACGGGACAACGACATGATAGAGTCCAAACTAAAAGCCAAGAATATCAACGGTTGACAGCCGTTTCGACCTTGTTGGGTCTCGTCAGCATGGTTTAGCAAGTAATGAAGTAATCGGTAGACCGGCCGGTCATCCATTATATGCAAATGGTGAACTCAAATCCAAATTTTTGCAGATTGGCCAATGTCACATGCAAAACGCATGACAAAGAACAATAGGAAAAATCCAGAACTGAATATCATGTCGTTGTCGCAATAAAGAGACTGCGGTCAGACAAAAAAATCATGCCCAAACCATGGTGAAAATGAACAGTATGTCGGATCTAAAAAGATCTACGGCCCCCAAAATTCTGAACAGTACTGAAAAATTAGAGAATTGTGCAGATTAAGCCCTCCCCTCAAAAATTAATGGTTCGTCCCTGCCGTGATTTCATGTGATGTGATGTGATGTGATGTGTTGTGATGTGTTGTGTTGTGATTTGATGTGATGTGATGTGATCGGTAAACTTCACGTAACTTTACGTGTTTATGTGATTAAATTCAAGTTAATTTGCAACTTAAAAGTTCTCCTTGGTCTTATACAGGATGAACCAGTGAAGTATTACATGAAGTACATGACCAAGCCTCCTTTGTTTTCATCCGAGACTGAACGTCAATCTCGTCAGCAGAAACCTCAGACAGCCGCTAGTTACAGAGAACTGATTGAAATTCAGAAGAAAAAGACCACAGAAAGAGATGACAGGCACGTTTTTTATTATTGTCAAAAAATATTATAATATGCAATGAAAAACCTTAAAATAAATAATGCAGTTTAATAATACATTTTTAAATTAATCATTAATTGAGCTTGGGCATCTTAAAAGTTGTGAGGAGCGCTTACGCCAGGGTTAACCACAATCTCTGAGATCTCTCAAATGTACTCGTCGTGTACTTCAGTGCATCAGCAGGTTGTTAGCTCTAAAACTTGCGACAAGAACAAGACATGAGTGAAAAAGAATTAACATCCTGACCTATTCAGCTCCTAACTGACCATTCAGAACGTCCGTTTCATTCATATATTAATTACTACCAGCCAAGCACGGATGACGATTATCATGTATATATGAAAACTAACCTGATGACTACACAACTTTTTCCCTTCAATAACTTTTTAAAATCGGGAAACTCTGCAATGTGAATATATCTGAGTCAGATAACGATATAAAGGTGTTTATTTTGTCTTGTTTCTTTGCAGGGATGCTCTTGATAGCTTTATATCTCTACTTAAAGACTACACAAAGGAGGTAAGTATCAAGCCATCGTCTCGGAGCGAGAACAGATTTCCTTTCTAATGTGGTCCAGAACCGGCTGAGAACTATCGAGGGGAACACCGTCTTCCTCCCCTCCCCTTTACCCTGGCTCTATTTTACCCCCCCCCCCCCCCCCCCCCCCCTCTATTTCGCCTTAATTTGGGAGCCTTTTTGACGAAATGTAACCCGAAGTAGGATGTAAATCAACCGTGCTGATGTCCAAAAATTTAAAATAAAAACCATCACATGGTATTTTTTGTTGGTCAGGTAAAAACAGCAATGGATTCTTTCAAGGACAGTATTGATACTACGCTAACTTCAAAGGCGGAACAAGTTGCTTCAGCAGCAAGCGAATCAGCTGAACTGATAAAGAAATGTAAGTCACATGTAATATTCCCTTTTTATCTCTGAAAATGGTACAGTAAGCGCTGTTAGTAACATGGAGTTTGTTCATTTTGCGCAGTGAAAGAAGACTTATTAGAAGGTTTTGGGAGCCTGAGGAAGGATTTAAAGGAAAACGGAGAGCTTAAGGAGGTTATAACAAAGGTAAGTTAACCTTAGAACACCTCTTGAGAAGAAAAGGACTAAACTTATATATTTTAAAACTGCAGCTCTACTCTCGATTAGAACATAACACGTTTGAACTACCTTGGCCCCAATATCCGCAATATAGACTCCATGTAGGTCATATCATATATAGTATTTTACGATGAAAAAATCCTCTCTTAGGTTTTCGACAGGCTTGGGTAGAAGCATTTTCGCCGGCAATATGTATAAATTGGAGAGTCTATTCACCCAACTCACCTGTGACACTACGTTACCCGAGGGGACTGAATCACCTTCTGCTTCAATCTTCAACTATGCGCAACAGCCTAGAATGTGCGCGCAACTTCGGTTTGGTTGGTATAGGCTATAGCGCTATTTTCTACGCCAGTAGACCGAAAACGACTATTCTTTTTCGTATTTCGACTTTCGCTCCAGGATCAAAAGCACTAAATAGCTGTTGTTTGTTCTTCATAACTTAACTTATCTGGGCACCATGTTCTCGTGTATAGCAAATGCGTGAAAACTTGTATGAGGATGTCGCGTCCGTAATTTTGTAAGACATTTTGCAGCTTGTAGTTAAATGAGTGATCTACTGACATTTTTGCGTTCATCGTCGCGATCAGTGTGTCAGGAGGTACGATAGGCGAAAAACTGTTGTTTTAACCAAGAAATTTCAATATCAGTCTTTTTTTTTTTGCAGTCTATTTATCTCACACCTGGTTCTTTAATCTGATTCTCCTATTTTCTCATTCTTGTGCTATTACCCTCGTGAACTTTAGCAAAATGAAAGGATCGTGGAACAAGAGACACAAATCAAGATGCTTCAAACTCAGTTAGATAACTATCGTGCTCGGGAGGAGAAATCCATGACTGAGAAACAAGAAAAGTGCTTGGAAAGAGAAGACAAGTTGTTGAAGAAACTAGATGAGATCAGCAACTGGCAACAGCCTGAGCCACGGATTCCTATTACAATGAATCAAGCATCCATGGTTAGGCATCAAGCTTCTGAATGTCTGCTGCATCCCGTAGAGCGATACGCTCCACAAAACAAATCAGTTACCACTTATCAGCCTCAGCTCGTTTGGGACAGTGCTGAGGCACCCACATCTGTGCGACTGCATCATATGCAAACCCTGCCACAACCATCACTTCACAATCCTGCACCAGAAGCGTTTCATTTGAACGATCATGTTCCAAGCTACAGACAAGATACGTTAGCGATGGGTTATCAACACCACCCACAGTCAAGCACACTCGCATCTGAGGCAGCTCCCTCCCTCAGTATTAGGGGTCAGGATGGTGCTGTAGTACCAGCTCCTACCGTAAATATCCCCGTGCAGCAAAATCAACAAGGTGTTACTCATCCCACTGCGACTATTGCTCCTATGCGCCCTGCCTCAAACCAGCAGATTGAAAAACCTCTCTGCCAACAGGAACGAGACGTAACAGAGCCTGTGATATCAAAAGGTATTGATGACTAGTTTAATTTGTTATGTTGAAAAACACTATATTGCAGTATGTGGCATTTATACAACAGGGTTACCTATCTAAAACTGAATTAGGTGGTGCAACTTAACTACTTTCTTATGTTATTTTAATGACTGATAATGTAACACTTGATGATAAAAAACTAATAAGTAAATTTATGCCGATAGAAATAGACATTTTCCTCGCATAGGCTTGACCACAAACGTTCAACTTAGTATGTACTAAACGATTTCGCCGCTGGTGCTCTGACTCGTCCCCAGTCACCTCTTGTAAGAAAATTTAATCAACATAATTCGTAATTAATTATGTAACCAGCATAATAATTAGCCTGCAGAGCAGCCAAGATTTTTTCGCGCGAGCGCTCAGTGTATTCCACAGCCGTAAAAAGGTTCAGCCGCCGTCTTGAAATTTTAAACCAGTAGAAAACTGGAGAGGGAAAGTTCTACTAAGGGGGTGAATGATAGGCGAGACAAACGATAGAGGATGGGATGGGGCCTCCCTTTCCCCTCCCCCCATCGTCTAACACGGCGGTCGCAGGATGGTTGACGCTAACTCACCCCAATAAGACGCCTGCACTGCAGGCTAGGTGACTCTTTGATAAGGAACTTGCAAACCACGATGGCAACGGCAACGTCGCTAAACAAAAGGTTTAAAGAGAACAAATAGCTGTGCACGTGCGTTATAAATCTTTGTACATTTCGTTGCCGTTCTCGGCCTTAGATACAGTTGATCACTGTTTACTTCTGCGTAGACTTCAAACTTCATTTGGAATTTCTGGAGCACCACTAAATTGGTTCACCTCGCATTTGATGGCCAGAAGACAACGTGTTTCTATTCCTCGTGCCGCCCTCTAGGACAGTCTCTCTGTTGACTGTGGTGTTCCACAAGGATCGTGTCCCGGTCCCCTATTATATATCATTTACTCTTCAAAACTATTCCAAATCATCAAACGACAACTTCCAGATTCTCACTGCTATGCGGATGATTAACAATTATATCTCTCCTTCAGGCCGGTTGAATTGTCAACCCAACAAGAGGCTATAAATGCCATATAAGACTGTATTCAGGATATACGCTTATGGATGGAACATGACAAACTCCTCCTCAATGATGAAAAAACGGAATCTCTAATTATAGGAACCCTACAACAGTTATCTAATGTTAAAATTTCTTCGATTACCGAGGGCAACTCCGATATAGTGAGTTCGTCAGTTGTGAGGAATCTTAGAGTTTTTATTGATGACAAGATGTCGATAAACTCACACATAAACAAAATTTGTAAAGCATCATTCTATTATCTTCATAACATTAAGCGAATAAGAAAACATTTATCGCGTAATTCCACAGAGACCTTAATTCGTGTGTTCGTATCAAGCCGATTAGATTACTGCAACAGCTTACTCTATGGATTGCCACAGGCTCAAATTGATAAGATACAAAGAGTTCAGAATGCAGCTGCAAGACCAATTTTCAAACAATCGAAGTCCAGCCACATCACACTAGTCTTATTTCAGCTTCACTGGCTTCCAATTTAGTATCGCATTGAATTCAAAATTCTGCTCCTTACCTTTAAAGCTATTCACGGCATGGCACCTGACTACATCTGTAAATTGATCAGTCGAAAATCATCAACTAGTTATTCGCTTAGATCCAGCCAAAGAATTATGCTTGAGATTGCTAGTGGCAAGATCCTCTCAACACTTGGAGGACGAGCATTTTGTTGTACAGCTTCGAAACTCTGGAACAATCTGCTCTCTAAAATATCTATCCTGAACTCACTGTCAAGTTTTAAGTACCACTTCAAAACATATCTTTTTAAACAAGCTTTTAATTTGCAAGTCTCATATATTTTATTTCGTCAAATATTTATTGTTAATTTTGTAATTATTATTATTTTTATTCATTTATTTGTTTTCAATTTTCAACTGCTTCTAAATTTCATTTATCAGTTTCATCATTTTATCAAATTGTAAAGCGCATTTGATCATGTCCACCATGGAAAATGCGCTATAAAAGTTGCAATTATTATTATTTATTATTCTCTGCCAAACAACAACGTGAAATGACCCAGTTTTGCGTATTTTGGAGAACCTAGGCCTCGACGGCAAATATTTTGGATTTCCTTATGGAATTGATCGCTGGCATTACATGTTTATTTTGAACAGGTTTTAAGACGGATTTGCGCTCTGAACGGATTTAGTTACTTAATTACGAAATTGTAGAGTGAAATTGAAATCCATTTTTTGCTAGGCGTCGTCCCTGGTGTCGCCGTTAAGTTCCCTAATGATAGCAAGGGGCGGAGAAGGGATAGAGTTTTTTATTTTTGCACTTTTCGCATTATCCCTCAAATCTTAGAGACCACTGGACTGGAGTCATCCTTTCTTGTTCTCGTATACGCCTCTATCTTGCTTTCTATTTGAGTCTCCGTTAATAGGAAAAAAATTGAGAAAAGCTCTTACTGTCTATCTAACCGAACAAATATGAATACTGTTTTTAGGAGCCAAGGGAACCTTACCCGCGATAGAGGTTGTTTTTGTGCCGGACAAGCAGCCACAGGAGACAAGCCTGAGACCTTTGACTTCTCCGGGGGCTCGTTCAGGCATTCTGTCGAAAACGTCCTGGCCTAAACATTCCCCCATAGTTGCTGTTCAACCGCAGATTCGCGTAAAGAGAGAAGGTGATGATGAAAAGACGAAAGGTAAGTAAAAATGATAATAAATGGAAACTGGCATGTGGTGGTACATTGTTAGCTACTTAGTGGACTATGGACTAAACGGTTGGTTTTATTTTCTCAATACTTAGGCCCCGTCCACATGTATCCGGACATTCTCGGAAGCGGACGGAGATTTTTTTCTCCGTTTGCACCTCCCGTTCACACGTGAACGGCGTTTTCGACCACAAATACGGGGGTTTTTGAAAACGCTCTCCAGACTGTAGATTTTAAAAACGGAGATTTATCGCATTCGTGTGGACGATCGAAAACGAAGGTTTTCGAATACGATGACGTCAAAGCAGGGTCCAGTGATTTTCGAGGGCTTATGCTAATCAAACGAAGCATGCGCTCGTAACCTGCGCATGCTCAGTATGCGAAGTATAGCGTATTAGAATCGTTTTTGCGTTTATGTGTGGACGTGCAAATATGATTTTAAAACGGTCCGTGTGGACGCGGATTTTTTCAAATACGAGAAAAAAAATATCCGAATACGGGTGGACGGGGGCTTAATATCTTATAAATCTTATTCGTAGTTTTTGGTCCACCATGTGCCAAGATGGTTCGCAAAGAAGATCCTCTCGACATATTCGTTTTCGACTTGACGAGCTCTTCAGAAGAACAGAGTTGTGATGGCCAGAACAAGAACCTTACTTCATCAAAAGTAGCCTCTAAACATCCCGTGAAAACATATGGAACGAGATCAAAGAAATTCCAACAGATTAGCACAAAAACTTTCGCAGAATCAGGTAAAATAACAACTCAACAGAGAAAATCTAAGAAGAGTTTTACTGTACCAGAGGATACTTCCGATTTACACAAAAAAGTAGTCTCCACTTCAAATCTTAAAGAAACAAGCGGAACAGATGAAAAGACTTGCAGCTACGGCAAGACTGCTCCGAGCACTAACACGCCCAATCGCCCGATCAGACCTAGCTTAGAAAATGGGATTCCAAGGTCCAAGGTGGCACAAAATGTTTTTCAGGTAAAGTGTTATGGTATAGGATCCCATTTTACGATTACTTTGTTATTATGCAAACTTTCTTTCAGCCTTAGTCTGATTCACTTGCTGGTTAACTTGGCTCACCGACTTGCTGATTCACTCGCTGGTTCATTGACTTGGTTCGCTCACCCGCGGGCCGGTTCACGTGAACCAAAAAGCGAGCCAGCAGTTTATCAAGTGAACCAAGTACCCTAGCCTATAGCCTTTCAGGGGGTATGAGGGAAACGCGAAGGGGAACGAAGTGAGCGCAAAACTAAACGGAGAGCTCGACAACGAGGATGATCTGGGGAATAGCGTTCCTTCTAGCTCAAACCCTCGACTTGCCACAAGTCGACTTCATGAGTTTCAGGGTAGAATATTTAAGAGAGCAAAGCGATCTGTGAGGTTTTAAGACAAAGTACTTTTCTGAATGTATACTCAAGCCCTTTTTCCCTCCATAATTGTTCGCGCTAATCTGATTCTTTACGCAGCTCCCCAACTACTAATCAATAGTCCGTTTCAGGCTATTTTGGCTGGAGTAAAGCTTACTTACTTCGGCCTTAATTCGCTAAGAAATCTCTTGACATAACCATGCATGGTCGGATTGGTCTCGGGGGTACTCCCTATAATGGCCTATACGAAAAAAGGAGGCTCCGCCCGAAAGGGGTACCTTTTTCACGATTTAGGTATATAAAAGGGTACGGAAATCGGGCATGTAGGTATTTAAAAGGGCCTTAAATTACAGAACTTCGAATAGACGCACTTATGGCTGTATCAGTTTATTTATTGAGCACTACATGAAAGAAATGGGGTGCAGTGTTCTAAAGTAGGTATGTGAAAGGGGTACCTTTTTTCAATAAAAGGTATATAAATTTTCTGCCAAAATGGTATATAAAAAGGTAAGGGGTTGGACCTCTGGGGCAGAGCTTCCCCGTATTAAACTTTGTTAAGTACCTGTCCCCCGGGATTGATCGGATTAAGAGTTTCTGAATATGTTCCTTATTGAATTAATACGGTTATACCTTCCCAGTTGCAGGGTGTAAGGCAGTAGTTTTCGACGTCTGAGGAAGAAGCAGATGTTTACCCCATCAAATTACTCTAACGTGCGCCTAACATTCCTAATAAAAATATTTATACTAACTGTTTATAGGCCACGATAGTTTAAATTTGTGTAATTTATATTATATCCGTTTTATATTGTACGTTTAGTTCCAGAAATCCAAGACCTATTTTAAACGAAATCGTGCCGCGGCAAAAAGAGCCCTGTCTTTCGATGCGTCGGTCTTTGATGGTAGGTATAATAAAGTGCCCCCTTTTTTGTCAATCTCCCAATTATTTCGAAGCATGCAGTCTTTGGCTCTTTTGAGAAAAAAATATTTTGAGAAATTTAACCTCGATTTTGTGGGCCGCCCCATGGTTTTTGAAACCATTTCTATTGTATTAGTATGGGATGAGGAAGGATAAAAAGTGCCCTTTCTCGAACGATACTGCTCGCATAACACATCAGTGCATAGGGACTGACAGCTCGAAGTTACTGCGTCTTTCAATAACATGCGGACTTTAATATTCAAAAATGCG
>JAEMPF020008508.1:12500-16127 GCA_022496165.2 Catalaphyllia jardinei | reverse complement strand
CTGATAGGTAATACATTTGAACCTCTTCCTGCAACAACTCTCCTTAACAACCAGCTCAGGGACCACTAAATGCTGTTGACAATGTACATGTATGTTCTTAAAGTAAAACTTATTAATGAAATGATATTGGGCCATCCCTGTAGTGACTGTGATTACCTTTGGATCAAGTATTATAAAATGGACTTCTAAGTCATTTTAAGTAGGTCCCTAAATTAAAAAAAGAGCGACATTGTAACATGCTGACTTACCGTCAGAATGCTGGAAACCCTATTTCCAAGGATCTCAATTTTAAAAATTCTCCGGGGAAGGATTCCCCTGGAACCCCCTTCTGAGGACCACCCTCAGTAGTCTGTACATTGAATCCCATTCTCTAAATTCCTGTATTTGCCCCAGTAGGTGACCTTCTGCAAACTCTAATTTCCAATCATTCAGCAATGCATTAAAGATGTGCACTGCTCTCATTTTAATTTGAATAGTAAAACTATTTCCTCTTGTATTCTAAGAGCAATAGTCAACTCTCAGGCTTTGCTTGTTGAATATTTGTTTACAGAAAATAAGAGCAAGATATGGTTAATTAGAACTGTATACTTTATGAAAGACATCAGAACACTGTTATTTACTTATCTCCTTGAAATGTTGGGAACTTCTTGTTCGCAACAAACCTGTATCTTTTCAGAGACTGGTCAGTAAAACTAGGTTTGATTCTCATAAGCAACCGCCTCCAGCTGACAAGCACTGCTGTTTTTTTGAATCCCTGAGGTGGTCACTCGAGAGCTTTGACCATAATGCTATAAGTGACGCATGATTACAGACCAAAACAGAAATGCACTCATTATTATAGTTTTTAAATGGACTCAATGCTAATTTATGTTTGATTTTATTGGAAAAGGGTTTTGCCTTTTGTTGAAATGGATATACCAGAAGTCCTTCCTCATGTAAGAGAAATAACCAAAAAGTATATACATATGATTCTACTGATGAGCACATTTCCGAGGAAATTGAGAGAGTAAGATCCTTGCCCTGGATTCTTTGACTTATTTCAGGTTCTAATTATGTCCTGAATGGACTGCAACAAAACATTAGCTCATACCTGGTCCAAATCAGTAGCCTGTGTCAATATTCTTGGCCTCAATCACTCTTTCATACTGGGGGTTTAAGGTCGGCACACTCGAGGGGACTAGTCCCTGTGACTTGTCCCTGCAACAAGTCGTGGGGACAGTTCCCATCATGTGAACTGGCCATTTTTGCTTCAATTTCTAGTCACAGGGACCAGCAACTAGTCCCATGAATTCAAACCAGTCTGAATTTGTGTGAACTGTTTCTGGGACAAGTCCCTATGACCAGTCCCTTCATGTAAACTCTTCAGGGGACTAAGTGAAGGGACTAGTCGCAGGGACTAGACCCCTTGTATGCCGACCTTTAGATGTAAAAATTGTAGCATGCTAATTCTTAATCATGCTCTAGATTCTTTTAAATGGGTTTCTGCTTCTTACTTAGCGATCTATACCTAATGATTTTTAGGCAATAAAGGCTACATGGATTTTTTTCTTTGGAATGGCTTACCCGTTATCCAGTAAGGTGTAATATTATTTAACTTATGATAATAAAAATAAAGTTTGTAAAAGTATTTTGATTGATGTTATTGATTCATTTAAACTAATGACCTCTAAAGGAAATGTTCCTTTGGGTTATGATGGCACAGATGAACATGGTGAGGCAATTGTTTTTCTTAGCCTTTCATAACTACATTGGCAGAGTAGAACCATCCTAAAAAAATAGCCCACCAATAGGACCACTAAGTCAATTAATTTTCTTACTTATTACAACAAGCCCTTAAATTCTGGCACAGATAAGTTGCACTGCATATCCAGTAGTTGTGCCAGTTAGTGTACGAAAAAGCATATTAACATAGCTGTTAATTCACCATTTAATTGGAGAAATGCATGCTTATTATCATCATCTGCAAGGCGGGGGTTATTTTTTTGGCACTTGTTTTTTTGCTGCCATGACTAATTTGGAGTTAGTGTTTCTTGTTCAACCATGTGACTTTTGATATGGACGTGGGTGATCTGGTACAGGTAAAACCTTTTTAACCTTATCATGCATAAGGAATATGTATTGTATATGTATTTTTTCTCTGTGTAACATGCCTTTCTTGGCTCACTGAATGTGTGAAATTTTTTTTGGCCATGGTTATGTGCATAAATTATGGTGAAATGCTTTCCATTTTAAGCAAATTTACTGCGATGATCACTCTTCACTTTCATCTACAACCGCAGTACAAATATGAATTATTTCATATATACTTCACATCACTTCACTGCACGGGAAAATATGAACTCAATGTGTGGCTTCATAGCTCAGTTGGTAGAGCATCGCACCGGTATCGCGGAGGTCACGGGTTCGAATCCCGTTGAAGCCCTGATTTTTTTCAGGCTTCTTCTTTCCAATTGCTTAAATTGGAAAATTTACTGCGATGATCACTCTTCACTTTCATCTACAACCGCAGTACAAATATGAATTATTTCATATATACTTCACAAAAGTTTTACATTCATTTGAACTCCTACTTGTTTTTGTAACATTTCAGCAATATGCAAGACAAAGACGGGATGGAAGTGACGACAGTTGTTATCACATAGATTTAATTTTATTTTGGTTTTTTGAGAATTATGTATTTTTTGCTGAATGATCTGAATAAAAAAATGTCCTAAAAGTGTATTGTACCTCAGCTGTCTTGAAAAGCAAAGATATCGGTGACGTCACCTATTGTTATTAGTATGCCATCGCATCTGTGACTGTTTTTGTCTTTGTTGTTAAGAGGCTTTGATTTGCCTTGTTTGCCACAGGATTACAAAGTCGAAGAACGAAAGAAAGTCTTCATCAAGCTCCCTTTTTGCGGTAAAAACGGAAAACTCGGTAAGACGTTTATTGCAAAACTCAGCAAGTTCACTAATTTCAATTTTATCTCTGTAATCGTGTGGCAAACAAGGCAAATCAAAAGCCTCTTTAACAACAAAGACAAAAACACTCTCAGATCAAAGTTGTTTACAAAGGAGATTGTTCTTGTGGCGTTGATTACATTGGCGAGACCGAGAAACCTAGCAGTACGAATTGCGGAGCATTCAAATCCTGCTCACACCTCTGAACCTGCAAAACACCTGCGGGAAAACCCATCACATTCTTTCAGTTGTTGACAGTCGTGTTCTTTCCTCAGCACAAACATTCCATAAGCGTAGGATCATCGAGGGGTTAATGATCCAAGAATTCCGCCCAGTTTGAACAAACAAGTCATTTCTCATGTCTCCAAACTTTTCCCATCGGGAATTACATAAGATATATATGTATGCGCGGACTGTCATCATTTTAACCCTGATGATGGTAAACAGCCGAAAATGTTTGGTTCAGGAACATTTTAATTTTTAACCGTTTCTTAACCTTTTAGCCTTGTATATGGAATATAACAAAAGCAATGTTTGTAAACAAATATCTTCACTATGTTGTCCATGGAGAAAATGGGCTTTTATGTAATAGAAAAAGACCAAAATGAAAAGCTCATGTTTATCGTGATCAATGAAATCAAGCTCTTTCTAAACCTGTGAATGTATAGGCTTCCTTTTAGGTTTT
>JAEMPF020008508.1:0-10000 GCA_022496165.2 Catalaphyllia jardinei | reverse complement strand
GACCCATCACTAACTTTTCGATATCAGGCTTGTGTTTTGGAAGAAGGGACATAAGGCTAAAAAATGCTGTTTTTGAGTAGTTGTGGTCAGAGTAAATGAGCATTGTTGGCCGCATCTTGTTTTAGTCATGATGATAATGCAGCCCCTAATGTTCAAAGAAAGTGTTCAAAAATGTTGTGATGAAACGAGTCAAAAATAACTTTAAATCTAACTTCAATAAGAAAATTATTTGCACTTCAATTTACATAATAAACTTTAATTATATAAGATAGTGGATCACGTATAGGAGTCGACAAGCAAAGTTTCGCGAAAATGGTGACACTTTTCAGATTTTTAATGATCTGTCTTAATTTTCTAGTTCTTAGCCTGCGTCTCAGACAGTCTTTATGATAAAATATTGCGGGAGCAAAATTAAAAATGTAAATAGAAAATGCAAAAATTTGCAGTGATGATACATTTTCCTTACAAATCATGACGTTAGCAGTTTTCAAACTAATGAGATATGCATGTTATGGATAATCATGAATGACTCGGTCGCATGACGCAGTCAAATGACGCAGACCTTTCACTTCCGCTGAGCTAACGCTGTTACAAGTAACGCGGGCTCTTCTGAGTTAACATATAAAAGCGATACAACAGCGCACTCCTTTCGCTTCTATTTAATTCAACTTTCTCTTAAATTCAAGATGTCTAAAGATTACGTTGAGCTTCAAATAAAAGACAACAAGGTGATAGTATTTTCAAAGAGCTACTGTCCTTTCTGCAAAAAAGCAAAAGAGGCGTTGTCAAGTACTGGTCTGAAGGACTACGCTGTGGTCGAGTTGGATCAACGGGATGATGGCGACGCGATACAAGATATTCTCAAGGGAATCACTGGCGGCAGATCGGTGGGTATTATTTCAGAGGATTACTTTCGCTTCCGCGGCGAAGAAACAGGTGATAAAATTCATAATGAAACTGGCGATCTCTGGAGGAAAAAACAGGTTTTCGTGACTACAAGCGACGCGCGAATTCCGTTAAACTTTTATCTCATAGATGCGAGTGCACTGCTCACAAAAAGATTGTTTCATTTTTCACTGACTCGTGAAACTCTAACAGCTTACCTTTACTCTCAAAATAAGGCAATTTTAGTGCATTATGAGATGCATCTTCTCAAATAAAGTTGCTAACTCATGGTGATGAATTAAATTTGATGTAAATTAGGGTAAGTGGTATTTAAAAATTGTATGAGTCTGGAGAGTATGGTAGACCTGACTTCCACTAAGGGAATGTTAAAGACTACATTTTTGCGACGCTGTGGGGAATCGTTTGCTTCTGATTTTCAATGTTTACGTTGGCTCTTGAGATTTACGTACACCTCTCGGCTGAAAAAAAAGTACTTGAAGCTGTTATTTAGGTCGTCACGCGATGGTGGTTGGTCACACCCAGACTGCATTGCTTTCCTTTTGTTTACCTCTAGCCACTCTGACGGCAAAAAGTGGCACTTAACTTCTAAAAGCTGCTCGATCACTTAAATTCTTGAATTAGAATCCCTGTCGAACTTATATTGTTTCTTTCAACATAAGTTTTTGATCAGATTGTTTTATATTCCTGATGCTTAGGTCACTATATTGAGACATAACTTTTCATTTGTGTAGTTTGCACATTTTAGTGGGACTTACTCAAGAGCGTTTGACTGAGTGAAGCTCTCATTGACTAAATTGTGTGAAGGGATTTAAGTTCGGGTTAAGCTGAGTTGTAAGAGATGTTTGCCTGATAAGCCAAGTGATGGCTGCGAAGGAGACTATTGAAACACTAGCTCAGTTCTACGTTTAAGTCCCTGCATGTACTCAACTGAAGGTTAATGCTTATTCGGCAAACTCATAATAATTCATCAAATTTAAACAAAGGAAATCACTGTATAAGTGATCTTAGTTAGCATAGATTTTTATCATTTTTTTCTTCATTTTCTCCTTAGTTTTTGTTTTCATTGAAAAGATATATAAAAAACTCAAGGTATTGTTTAGCCACAGTTTTGAACACGTTAAAAGTTCGTCTAAAACACTCTGCTGCATGTCATATTTTCAACTCTCTTCTGAGTGGGTGAGTGAGTGATTGAGTGTAACAATAGAATCCAAGCCCCAATGAACTTGGGTAACTTGAAAGCATGACAGAAAATTGCCATTACATGATTAATGAATGGCATCCTCTTGCGGAGAAATGTTGAATATTTGCTCAAAAATGGGACAAAATCTTTTGGGGATGGAAGTCAGAACATTTGTAAGGATACAGAAAGTAATTTGGGACCAGTTGTTGTCTTGTAAGGCTGAAATTATCGATTTGTAAGCTTTATTTTAGTGCAAAACGTCAATGCAGTGAATAATTTTCCTTTCACACCTCCAGCAATTGAGTGAGGCAACAAAAAAGATTAATTAATTCTGGTTTTGTTCGCTTTCGCTGGAAACTAGTAACTAAAAACCAGTGGTAACTAGTAACGTGAAAGTGGTATATTGCTTTGAAGTCATTTTTTTTAGGAGATTTTTTGCAACGCGTCGGTTCAGCGTGATCTTAGTTTACTCCGAAGAAAAAAATCATGAAAGTTAATTTCAGTGATCTTTCAAACGAATATAAATTGATATATGTTCTGAGATGAGTTTCTAGTGAAGCTTAATATGCAGTCATCTACTGCCTATTTTTCATTTAGAAGAAGGGCTAGGCCCCAAACATCTGCTATAAATATCATTTTTTAATTTCGTACTGCATAATAAATTTACTATTTACAACTTTTGTTTTCGATAGACAATGCCATCACAAAGAAGGCAATTGTACATCAGCATTTTGCCAAAAAAATGTATTTAATCAGTGATCTCAGGTGCAATCATGGAAGGTTGATAAGGACTGCATAAAATGTATATGAAATTACCTTTACCTTTCATTGAATAATGTTTTTAGCCTATCAGATACACTAGATAGCTGTTATATATTTCTTTCATTTAAGTCTCTAATTAAGTTTATTAGTAAAAACAATAAATCATTGTAACTCTAATTTGCAGGTTCCAAGAGTGTTCATCGGGGGCAAGTTTGTTGGAGGAGGAGATGATGTGAAGAAACTTGCAGACACCGGCAAACTGAAGCCAATGCTACAGGAAGCTGCAGCCTTGTAAATGATCAATTTCATTTAAAAACAGTGCACAATGCATGCAATGAAAATGCAATGGGTTCAGTAGTTCAGTTTGTGAAAAATGCATGTAAACCAACTTTCATGGAATAGTTCAAAATTTGTTGTAACAGAGCACGCTTAACAGTTACTTTAAAGACGTACTTGATTAAAGGGTTCATATAATTTCCACAATGTAGAATTTGAATAAAGAGTGTAAAAATCTTTTCCCATTGGACTTCTCTCTTCCGGTCTCCTCCGTCGTCTCCTCCCCGACTTCCGGCCTTTGTTAAGTCGCTGTTCAAGCAAAACGCGGGCTCTTTCACATAGCAAAAAAAACAAAACACTGTTCAAAAATGTCCGCCTCTAAAATAGACTTCGTAAACGATATAATCAAGTCTAAAAAGGTTGCAGTATTCTCAAAAGTCTACTGTCCATATTGTACTATGGCTAAATCAGCTCTTAAAGAAGCGGGATTGAAGGAATGTTTCTTGTTGGAGCTGGACGAAGTGGACGATGGCGCGGCCATCCAAGATGCTCTTCAGGAAATTACCGGCGCTCGAACGGTGTGTTACATTTAGGTCATGCCAGCTTGTAAAACAGTCTTTCTCTTTCAATTGTAGACTCTGGTTCTGCTTAGATAGGTAAATTCCCTAGATATCTAAACATTTGGGGCATGACGTATGGATTATGTAATTAAGCTTGCCGGCCGGCATGGCAAGACATTAAGTTTGAATATAAGTTCAGGGGCTGGGCCATACCATAAATTATTCAAATCGCCTCCCAATTATTGAGGTGCGTTTTCCCTGACCCCTTCAGTATTTGTTTTTCCTAGAGTTACCTTTTTCCCCCTCAAAAAGAGCCTATTCAACAAGTAGGGATTCGGAAATTTTGAGCCACTTATCCTTGTAGATGATGCAACTTTCCCCTCTCCCCTTGGAAATAGCTCTTGGTACTGTGACTCAGAGTACATTCTGCAAGACACCCGAAGATACGATAAGGCTTGTTATGTTTCACGCCATGCAGCCAACAGCCCGCATATCTCCTGGTCTCTTTCAGCTATATTTGTAGATTACTAGGCCACTCATTTACATCTCATTGAATGGTTCCTTTTATGTGGGTTCTATCTCGAGGCCTGCTTGGTGGTCAACAGGGAGCCCTCTCATTCATTTAGAATATGAATAAAAGATCAAACTACCTTTATCACGCGTGTTTTGTGGTGGCCATTTTGAATTTTTAGTATGCATGTGTGGCCCACTAGTGTGAATCCTGAAACCAAAATTTTAGAAGTCTGGAACTTGCCAATTCTCTGAGGCTCTGATCAGTCGCCAAATATAATAAAGTGGCAAGCAAGCTCTGAGCGATTTCTGTAATTTCGGTTCCAGATTTTGCACTAGCAGGCTGTGCGCACGTATTAAAAAATCAAAATGGCGGCCACAAAACACAAAAGTTTAAACACGCACGATAAACATAGTTTGATCTCTTTCTGAACAGTTGTGAGGGTTCCCTGTGGTGGTGTTGGTATTTGGTTTGTGAAGGGTGTGACGCAGCTAATCCCAGGGTAAATTTTTTTCATAACTAGACTGTTGCAGACTCTCAGTAGTTGGGAATGAGCAATAAGAGGGTGAGGGAGGGAAAAACTAGGGAGGCCTAAGGCCTTTCTCCCTGTTCTTTCTTTCCCTTGTCCTTTTATTTCACTCATCCCCAGCTACCAAGAGCCTGGAACAGGCTATTTTATAACTGACGGATAATTTATTTAATTTCTAGGTTCCCAGGGTTTTTATTGGTGGCAAGTTTGTTGGTGGAGGTAGTGAAGTAAGGGATCTTCAGTCTGCTGGAAAACTCACAAAAATGTTAAAAGACGCAGGAGCCCTGTAATTTATGGATCTCTGTTATATGGCCATGACCAGCAACGAATGAATCACCATTAATTGGATTTATTGACATGTATTTAACAGCAGGACATTGACTTGGTTCTAAGATTAAAATAGGGAGTCACCTTTAGATTGGACTAAAATTATGAGATTAAGTATGAAATCTGATTTTGTAATTTCAAAGCAACAACATTTCTAGAGGCCTCCCTTTTCATGTTGGTTTTAGGAAGAGAGGGTATCCCAAGGAATTACATCTGTGACATCATGATACAAACCTCACAAACAACAATAGAAAAAGTCATTCTAGTACCTGATCTCATACTAAAATCTAAAATCTCCTAATTTGTTTTTAAGAGCCATCATCTATGATAGGTATAGCTGTACACTTCAACTATATATTAAAAAAAAAACCTTTGTCACTAAGATCATAATTCAAAAACTGTACAACAATCTGATAACAGATGTTACACAATAATGATACACAGTCAACTGAACCCTTGTAGGGTTTGTGATCAAACTACATGGTTATACAGTATTATAATACTGTTAATTAAAATTAATGATGTGTCTGTAAAAATGATAAATGCTGTTTTTTAAAACAGAGTTGGCATGTCCTTTCCTGTAGACTCTTTGCTCCTTTTCCCTTGAAGGCAACAAACATTTTATCCTGCCCTGCTTGAGAATGCAAATGAAAAATGGCAGTAAGGACTGTTAATTAATAATTGGATGGGTCAATAGCCCATGAGGCGAATTTCGCTATTCAATGACTATTATTATTAGTCCCAGAGTAGCGCAGCCAATCAAAATGTGGGATTTGCATTGGTCCACTGGTTGGGTCACCTCAGGGTGATACTAATATGGTAATAGTGTACCCTGGTAATATTGTGGGATTTATTCTACATGTAACTACATGTAGCAAAGCTTGAACAATACCTAATTCTGTATGTAAAAAAGTGCAAACTTAGGCCATATCAACACTATGCTGGAATCATTTGAAAATTGAGGTTTCACTCTGAAAATGCATCAAATGTTTTCAGTCCTCATTATGCCAGAGGAATTCAAAAACACAACAATCGTCAGTCATTTGAGATTTGTGTTTGATGAAAACTAGGACGGAAATCAAAATTATTGTGATTACATTGTTCGCAAAAAGCTCCATTTTCAAGATGTTTTCCATCCAAATGTAAACGCTAAGCCCCATTTTTATGACAGATTCCTGTGGATGATAGGAATAACTGTAGAAATAAAGCTGCATTTTCAAATTCCTCTAACATTCAATGTAGTGTGGATGCTGTCTTATCCAAACAATATGTCAATTTGAATAATAATATCGGCACTTCAGCAGGTACATCTTGATCTTACTGGGTAGGTACAGTGCCATTACAGTCTTTAATTCCCAGGAGTGATCAAAATGTAATTTCTCATTACAACACCAATGGGCTACATTTTGAAAGCAGGTTGGCTGTAGGAAAACAGATCTATTTTTCATCAACTAAGTTATAATTATTGTCTTGATGCAGCATTAAGGTTTTGACAACCCTGTCTACACATAGGAAAGAAATACTAATTATTGCCACCTCTCTATAACTTCGTCCTCATCAACCTCAACATCACCCCAGTCGACACTTTGATCAACTTTGAGGAAATCAGGTGTGGGAGGTATGTCTAATGATACTGCCATCTCATTTGATTCGGAATCTGTTTTGCAATCATTTTCCTCAGTGTCAAAAGTAACCTTTTTGTCAATTTTAGTAACAAGTTTAGGCAAATTTGCCTTGTGTACATGTGCTTGCGATGAATCACTAACGTTGTCTTCATCTTCATTTGTTTGCACATTCTCTACGGAATGACTGAGGTTTGTTGTGTCTTGTATCTCGTCCACTGGTAGATTGGTACCTTTATCATCACCATTGCCACTAGGTAAGTGGTCATTTATTGCTTTACTTTCTTTGTGGATGTGTTCATGGACTTTGCCTGCGACATCTGATTCTTTGTCACCTGTTGGAGGTTCAAGCACATAATTTTCATCTGATATTGACACTTTTTCTGTGAACAATCCTTGCTCTTTATGAGAATCTTTACTGTTGCTCAAGTTGTCATTTACTTCAGTGTCATTTAGTTTCCTTTGGCTTGGCTCCCTTTGAGGTTTAGGAGCATTGCTGTGTGGATGATGACTCATTACTCCAGTGGCAGACTCTTGAGTTTTGTGAGAATCTTGGCTGTTGTTATGCTGGTCATTTGCTACAGAATCATTTCTCATTTCTCCTGTAAGTTTGAGCTCTCTTTGGGATGAAAGAGCATTGTCAAGTGGATGATCATTCATTGCATCCTTTGCAATGCAAGAGATCTCATTTTCTTGTGGAGTTGGTGTCTCCACTTCCCAATCAGTAGAGCCAAGACCACCAACTGTACTACAAGGTTGGTTTTGCATTGTATTGTCTGTTTCTGTTTTTAATCTAGGTAACTTGTTTTGGATGACTGTCTTTACACTCATGTCACCCCAGTCTTCCATTTCCTCAGTTTCCTGATCATGATATTGTGGAAAGCCTTGCCTTGATCCTTGCTCAACTCTTCCACAACCTCTGTTATCCATTCTACTACTCCTGTTGTCACTGCCCCAATCTTCTGAGCTGTCACTTTCTTGCCACCTTCTGCCTTCATTGTGCCAATCAGCAGCATCTTCATAAACCCACATCTTCTTTCTTGAATCCCAGATTTTCCTCTGGTCCCATGCACGACTCCAGTTTCCAGCCTTCTTCTGTCTTGCTTTTCTTTCCTCGTCAATTTTTGTTCTTTCCTCTTTCCACTGGTAATACT
The DNA here is from genome assembly GCA_022496165.2 of Catalaphyllia jardinei. Taxonomy (NCBI): domain Eukaryota; kingdom Metazoa; phylum Cnidaria; class Anthozoa; order Scleractinia; family Caryophylliidae; genus Catalaphyllia; species Catalaphyllia jardinei. The sequence continues at coordinate 2,173 of JAEMPF020008508.1, read as the reverse complement.
GATGCCTCTCTCTCCCAGACATAACCATTTCAATGTTCCCTTTACTCCTGCCTGATCTAAAACTTTCCTTTTCTCTTTGCATCCGATTGACAGCTTTATTAAAATTAGCCCCACCCCAAGAGTGTTCATCCCTTCCAGACATTCTTGACATATCGACTCGGCTATCGTCTGCCAGGAACCTGCTTGTTGAACTAGAAGTGTTACTGCTACTCCTCTGATTTCTTTCTTGTTCTTCTTTTTGAATGTTCCCTCTTCTTTTTGCCTCCCATTGTTTAGCTTTGAGAGTTTCTTTGCGCATCTCCTCTAGCAAAAGACCTCTTCCTCTACCTCTTCCTGTGCCAGAACTCTCCTTTATGACCCCTGATACATGCTTCTTTATCACTACCATTTCACTATACTTATTGGCATTTCTGCGATCTTCTTCAATCTCCTGCTGTCTTTTCATCAATTCTTCATTTTTCTTTCTCATCATCTTAATTCTCGCCTCTACTAGTTCTTCTTTCTTTGCTTTTTCATCTGCAGTATCCTTAGGCAGAGATTCAGCTTGCTTGTGGTTAATTTTTGATGTCATTCTTCTTGTCGATGTAGAGCTGGCACAAACTGGAATATAAAAGACGAATACAACTCTTCTCAAAATCATTTCTAACAGACTGAAATATTTCCACTGAATCAAAGGTACCCTTTGTGATGATTAGGCCATCACAACCCTTGAAAAATAGGACAAGTCATTTGCTGTGTTAAGATGCTTTCAAGTGTTTTGAAAACATGAGCAAAGCGGTGAAGCTGTGTGCCAACGGCCAACCGTGCATGGTACGATTGCATCTCAAATTTTACTAACTATCTAGCTCTCTTCTTCTGAATGTCTTCGAACGTTTTGATGTAAAAAATCACTGTATTGTGCGAATGAAATTAAGAAATCAAAAGGCCTTTCTGATCGCCGTGGACTCCAAAAACTTCCTAAACAACAAAAGACTCGCGTAATAAGGTTAATATCTAGACGAGCATAACTTTCTAGATGATAAAAATCCCATTGATCAGTCCGTTTCAACCCCATATGTTGTGAAATACTTTAAATATAATCCAATATTGAAAATTACCTTCTATAGGAAAAGGAAAATCAAATTCACACGTTTCTGATGCTCAAAAACAACGACAACAGTTCCAACAAAAGGGGAAAACAGGCGCCATATTTGATTGTGTGTCTGCAATGTATCAGCGGATGTAGCGCATACTTAGAAAATAAAACGCGCGAAACGCGAGAATCAATCCGCTTTATTTGTGAGGGCGCACACGAAGTCTCCGTATAAGTTTGTTTGATCGAGTTTAGATGTTTTGTGCTGTGTGAAAGTTTGCTTGTCTTATTTTACTGATGGCGCGATCGAAGCGCAAGTCTTCAAAACTGTCCACTGCGGCGGAGCCATCAGGTGAGTGATCGAGCTCTTCACATGTTTTTGCTAGCGCTCTAAAAATAAGCTTAAGCTTATATACCGGTATATCTTTACGCTGAGCATTTTGATTGAATGAACCGAATATTTTCAAAAAAATTAAGACGGAGAGAAGCGTTACAAATTAATAAAAACACAAATACAATTAAAGACAATTTCTGAAGCACAATTTGCATCAGATGTTCTTTCAAGATTCTCAAGGCGAAATCGAAGGTGAGCCAACATAAAGATTCGTTCTTGGTCCTGAGGGAAACAGTTTTGTTTTCCTGAAATCGGAGTTGAGATTTGGGAGAAGATTTTAAATTCTCAAGGGACCATGTTAGGTGTTCACACTTGGTGCCAGAGTACTGCGCCTGAGGAAGACTCTCACTAGGCACAGTAATGTGAACACACCTTTATTTTGAGTTTGGGCATAGTGCCTGTGTGTGTGAATACAGCCTAAATGTTTCTTATAGCTGGAGTTTGGCATCAGGTAAAAAGGTAAGAAGAATTACTCCCAGTCCTGATAAAACCAAGATTAAAACTTCTATCAGAAAATTTCTGGAACCCACTTTGAAATTGAGGTTATCAGATCAAAAAATATTAAACAATTATTGGATGAAGTTCAGCATGATAACATGAATTATCGAAACCGAGGTCTGCGGAAGCCGAAGGCTGAGGCAGATAATACAGACATGAGGATTTCAATAATATACATTTTTTAAACAATAGGCATTCATTAGGGGTTC
>JAEMPF020008507.1:25000-31768 GCA_022496165.2 Catalaphyllia jardinei | reverse complement strand
TGTTTGGGAAAAGAGTAATGACGCGTACTCGTTGTCGATGCGATAAATGTACAGATTACGATAAACCATGGCCATATTTCGATAGTTACGTTTTTACCACAATATCAACGTCAAAGAAATTGCGCGAGCGCGAGCTGAAAAAGGCATTGCGCGACACATTGGCGCGAGCAGCGTGGTTGGGACCTAGTAATTTTTGATTGGTTCGTTCTGAGCATGCGCATACAAGTTATCCTGGACTCTCCTTTTGCCCTCCCGGGTTCAGCCCCTATATGGGGCGGGAAGAAAGGAGAGTTCAGGGACTGGACAACGGTCATACATGACATGATAACCCGTGACCTTGAGTGTCCTTGACATGATAATTCTATAATCTGCAGTTATTACGTCACGGGCGCTGATTTCGAAAATTCACTGTAGGCTTTCGGCCAATCAGAAAAGAGTTAGAGAGTTGAATGTATAATAGTTTTTATTACTTTGAAGCAAATACAGTTGTTTCTCACGTGTTTCAGCAGCATATCAAGGCTCGTTTTGTGCGAATCTTACCACAGACCTGGAATGTTGCAATCGCTATGAGGATAGAGCTTTATGGCTGTTCAATTCAGTAAAACCTCTAAACGGAGTTTAAAGTTCGATTGATACTGTTGACTATTAAAAAGGAATCCGCCACAAGTTCGAATTCGGGTAATAAGCAGACAAAAATGTTGTACCGATATATTTATATTACATTGGAAACGTCTGTAGGATTGTTTTAGATATCTTCTTAAAAGAAAGCATTTTCAACAACACTAAATGTCAAAAACAAATTTTGAAGTTCATATGAAACACTGGTGAAATGTAACTTATGATGAAATTTTACCTGGGATTGGACATTTTCTCTGAACTTTGAAATTTGTTTTGTCAAGTTCCCATAGGAAATTTTTTTTGGTGTTATCTCAGGCAACTATTTATATCTTTAGCTTTTAGAAAATGCAAAAGTACTGTTTTGTACCTTAAGTTAACCCGCTGATGCAAGGTTTTGTCCATTACATGTAACTCTGAACTGAGATTTCTCGATTTCGTCTTAATTACTCTTAAAGCGCATGCGTGATGATTACTTTAGACAAAAACATTTAGAGAAAGAAAAGTAGATTAGAAAACTATGTATATTTGTATTTCAAATAGGTTTTATTGATTTTCAAAACAAGAACTACAATAAGGAGCTTAAGCAATGACAACGGGCGACGTCGAGGACGACACGTTCTAAAAAGAGGGATTTATATTTTACCCTCGAATGTCGCAAATGTATAGACTGTCGAGGACGACTATCGATCTAAATCTTGCTCAGGCTATATATATGAAATGACAAGAGTCAATACCAAAGGAAAACACGAAAAATGAGTTATTTCGGTTTGCATTTGCCAAAATACACAGAAGGTTCTTATTTCACGTCATTGTTTTACAGAGGACGGGTAAGAAATGTATCGAGATTCAAAACGCACGTGCACAGCTATTGTTTTCTCATTAAACCTTTTGTTTGTTGACGTTAGCGTTACCGCCGTGGGTTACTTAAGCTTCCTAATCTTTATTCATAGTAATAGTTATTAGTATAAATTTACCGTAGTCTATTGTGAATCCGTGAATTTGATTGGCTAAATTACCGTTTTCTATCTGCTGATAGTCAACAGTTACGCATCAGGCACATCGCGCATCACCTTTGAACCTGATGTAACGTAACAAAACAGTTCTTTTCCACGCGTTACTTGACATTTTGTTCTTTTTATACAGTGAGACTACGGTAAATTTATACTAAAACAATCAGACTATTCGCCCTCGTTTTCTACGAACGATAGTCAACTCGGCAGCGCCTCGTTGACTATCTGCTCGTAGAAAACTCGGGCTCGTAGTCTAATTGTTAATTAGTTTATACCACACAAGTAAATAATACTTCTTGCCCACGCGGATTGGCTAGCTCGCAGGTGATTAGCCAAGTACGATTCACCTCCGAACAGCCAAAGAAAAACAAAATGGCCTTTGTCGGCATATTGTCACAAATAAAATTACTCTTGGTCTGCTAGTTATTCAGCTTGTGTGGTATATACTAAAACAATTATTCACCTCAGTGTCAGTGAAAGTGGTGAATATTTACCTCCACTTCGGTGAATAATTTTAACTATTAACTCCAGACTGCATGCGATGAGCTGCAATATCTTTATTTTATTTCTTTGTTTCGCCGCTCAACTTGATTATCTTTTATATATTTACTTGTATAATAGCCGAAGTGTCACTGTAGAAGTCAATCTGATCCAGTGCTGTTTTTCATGGCTGGCGATATAAAATTTACCCAACGATGCAAGACTTGTAAAATCACAGCACTCATCTTGCACCATGGTTGCCTTGGAGACACTAGTTTAGTCCTATCACGACTCTAATAAACGTTATATAACTCTTCAGAACATTCACATTTTCTGGTTGTTTAGGCGGATGAGCTTCGGGCGGAATATTCAAGTATTAAAATTTAATTGCGCCCTGAGTACAGGAAGTTATTTTTTCTTTGTTAAAAATAAATAGGGAAGTCAAGATGACGTCAATGAAGAAAACACTGTGCTCGTAAATTTACTAACTATTCAAGAAAGAATATAAAGGGTTGACACATTAAGTTGCATTCCTTGAAATCTTGTTGCGAGGAGCCATGACAGAAAAGTTAGACAATTTCAAGGTGAGTCAAATGAGAAGCTTATCTAAAAGCTGCTAAAAATCAGTACTCGTAGAGAAATAGTAATATTTTCGTGCTTATATCGAGTTATGGAAATACGTGAAAAATGTTATGAAGAAACTAGCTGCTGGCGAGTGTTTCCACATCCACAGCTTTTTCGACTTCTCTCCAATTTTTTATCACGAGGGTCGATGTAGGCACACACGACATCGCATGTCGAGCTGTTGAGACGACGCAGTTATGACCAGGAGCCCGAAATCCAGCGTTTTATTTTTCTCGCGCTTGCGTCTTTAAGCACTTTGTAGTGTTTGTATTGTTAGAAGTACGGGAACTTGTTTGTCAGCCGGAATTTAGAGTTCTACAGTCTCAAATAAGATTTCATAATGATGTCAGTACATGTAACATGATGTTAACGAGAGCCTTGTAGAGAAGCACATTTTTTTCGAAGATTGCCGCTTTTAAACCAGAGAACAAGATAAATTTACTATTGAGCAAATGTTCTGATGCGTAATGATAAATACGGTATGCACAGTTTTGAATGTAGTGACTTTCATCTGTATGAAGGTTGAAAAGTTAAAAAAGTCATTGCAAAATTGGACAAAATCCCGCACAGGGCTGTTTCTTATATACGTCACTGTTAAACTTTCGCTAAAGGACAATTCAGTTTCAAATGAGCCGATTAAACCTGTTAATGTACGTTCTATTTGAATATTGCTTTTAAACTGACACAAATTTAAAAGATGGTGACGGCCGTATGGTGGATGACGAAATTCAGTCACCTTGAACCGGAGCGAGGGATCTTTCGCTAAATAAACCGGCCGGTTTCGTGCGGTTAAATACAACCTTTATTTACCCTCGGCAGTGTTTATAGCACAAGTGCGAGTGGGGCCGAGCAAACAATTGAAACAAATATTTCAAACGGAACATAACGTTGCTAAGTATCTCAATACCTTGTCAACTGCTGTTCAACATTCCTTAAACTGTGCATGATTATGACAATGCAAATAACCTTGAACAGTATTTCCAACAAGGTAAAGATTTCGCTTAACTGTTTTAATCTGTTTTCAGTGACTACAAATTTCATGTCTCATGACCTTGTGTCCAATGTAAACCACTAAACTCGTTAAAGATAAATTTCAAGTGGAACTATTTGACTGTGGATAGCTTTGCGTCATAAAAGAACTCACAAGTCATGCTGTAAAAGTACAGAAGAAGTGTAACTCGGCAGATTTCTTTGCAGAAAATAGAATGAAGGGGTCAAATAACTTCCTGGTGTGTATTTTTGAACATTTCTCTCAGTGCTAAATTAGCAATTTCTCTCGGCAAGTTATGAGATAAACGGTTTACCAATAAAATAAGCCCTGGGGTTACATGGGTATGATGTGGGTTCCAATGGCATGTTTAGCCTAACATCAGGTAGGGTAACTATTGTCGCAGACAATTAAGATGGGTAGCAAGTATGTTTGAGATTTCATTTGAAAAAGGATGTTGCGTCTGGAACATACGGGTCCGAAAATACTTAAAAGAAGTGTCTTAAGTGCTTCTTGTCGCCAAATGTTTACTCGTAATCGACAGGAAAATGCGTTGTTACATATTTATCGTTGATTTCGAGTTAGTTTAAGACAGAGTTGTTGTTTCCCGGAGTTACGCCAATGCCCTAACTGAGTTGTGTTGACATGCTAAATTCTGAAGAAGTTGATTTACAGGGATAAATTCCAGTTTGTAACGCCGGCTAAACTTGAAAAAGTCTTAACGTATTTAAAACAAGGTAGTCTTTTAGAGCGAAAAATTTTCTGTGAAAAACCTTTATCTAAACCAGCCTGTGCATGTAAGTCATTTAAGATTAATGTGGATAGCTTTACGTCATTGGAAAGTCGTGCTGTAAAATTACTGAATGAAGAACTTTCTGGTGAGTATTGTCGAGACTATTAATTAGTCTTACAATGGTAAAGTAAGCCCTGTTCTTTTCAGGGTCTTTCAAACGGCATTTTTGGTATTAGGGCCTTAACCAAAACAAGAAATTTTAATTTTTTTTTCCTTGAAGGAACAAAGTAACAAATGCAACCATTCATGGCCGGGAATAAAAGTGAAACTACTGATTATGGTAGTTTAGCGTGTTTTTAAATTTTACCCCCAGGCGATGTGTGTCATGCCATTGCCGGTTCAACAACAAATTCGTTGAGAGCTTCCGTGAGAGAGGCCTTGCGGAACGGTTCTGTCTTTTTTAATAATATGTAACCTTGACATTCAATATCCCGCAATTGGTGAACGCAGATTACCAGATTATCAGGCAAAAGATCTACCCTTACGGACATGATGCTACAGGATCTGCACTACCCATTCTGAGATAATCAATCCTTAATTATTTGACTGAGGATAGCTTTACGTCATAGGAAGTCATGCTGTAAAAGTACAGAAGAAGCTCAAAACAGTGACTCGGCGGATTTCTTTGAAGAACATTTCTCCTGAAACAAGATCCTGGTGTACACTTTCCACGTTTCGTCTTCTTGCTAAATTAACGATTTCGCTCGGCAGATCGATATTCGATTAAATTCAATAATAAAATGATCACTGCATTGGGTTATATGGGTACTGTGTGTTTCAACGTAATGTCTAGCTTATTCCGAACTCATTATCAGGTTAGCACAAATTATCACAGAAACTTTAGGTGCAGCAAGAACGTTTGAAATTTCATTTTAAAGGATGTTAGACTTAAAGAATATTACAGTGTAGTGTACACTACTTAAACCGCTGTCGTTAAATGAGCACCAAACTCCTAAGCACGCAAACAAACTCTACACTAAATTCCAAAAACGTTAGCGGCTTAGTGTCGCATGAACTGACGTCATGTACTACATATTCTGAGATGATCAATCCTCAATGATAACCTTCTTTCTGTAATCACTCTGTATGGGCCACAGTTTGTTAACGACTGTAGCTCGATGGCAGCAGAAAGCACCTCTTGAATGAGGAAGAACATCAAATATATCGTATTAAAACTCGTATTTTTATAACTTTTTTTCTCAGATAAATAGTGAAATGCTTAAAAATTAGAAAAAATAAATAAAGCTTCTGAAAGACCGGTAGGTTCTAACACTGAAGATCAAAAGCGATAAGCGCCTGAATGCGTGGGTGAGAGAGCGGTTATTTTTTCATGGTTAAGGCCCGTAAGAATTTTGGCGCAAAAAAGATTTTCTCAATATTTATTGAAAAAGTACAAAGATCGGAACCATTGCTAACATGTACTTAGTATAGTAAATGGTTTGAACCTAGGAGTATCAGTAGGTCGTCTCCAACACTGAACAGTTCTTTTCAGAACTACCCCCAGCCGGACGATCACACGATCTGAAGTCTTAGCGCTGCAACAATAAAAACGAAATTCACTTACGAAACTCTTTTTCATCCCTACATCAAGCACCTTACAGAGGCAGATTAGAGTTTAAAATGACAAAGTAGGAAACGCACCCTTGAAAACGTAGCTATCCAAACGGTCAATTGTCATATCATTATCATTTCTCTTGTTCTCATACTATGCGTGAGAATACTCAATTGACCTACATGCCTTATAACTTTACTTTAATTTACTTTACTTTATTTAGCATTAGCAAACAGTCCTAAGAAAGCACGCGCGTTGATTGGTTAAAAATCGTGTTTGTATAACTCGATGAAGACACAGAACTAGCGGGCGCTGTTGACGTAGTGATGGCGCGAGCAAAGAGAGTTTACGTTTTGATAATCAAAGTTAACAAGTTGTTTTCCTTTTTCTCGTCGCGGTGTTCTCTAAAAAAACAGAAAACATGTACTCCGTGTTTCTATCGAGTTATATAAATACTCGTGAAAGTTTGGGAGTGTTCCCACAGTATTTCTCGTCAGTCCCAAACTTGCACTCGTGTTGTATATAACTCGATAGAAACACGGTACATGTTTTCTATTTCTTAACTAAAGTTTTTTAGTTACAATATTAATATTACATATCTAAAAAAATTAAAGATAACAGTGGTCTATAGTTAGTGCATGTAGACGAAAAAACCGCGAGGTTATCGAGTTAGCCTCCAACTCGTTGGATTAGCTTATCGACT
>JAEMPF020008507.1:0-20000 GCA_022496165.2 Catalaphyllia jardinei | reverse complement strand
TGATAGGGTTAACTGCTGAGTTGGCCAAGTACAACAGGGTGACACTGTAACCAAGGAGTTTAGGGAAGGGAAATGACTTTAGAAAGTACAAGACACTGATTATAATACTCGGGAGCCAAAATACAAGTGAGGCAGCTACTACAGTGAACAAAGTGCGTGAGAGTTTAGCGCTTGACTGTAACCCAGTCTGCCTGTTAAGAGCTGCATCGATAGGAGGAACCCTGCAGTTAAGTCTTCTTCGTATTCCCAAATACGACAAGCAGATAGTAAACAAAGCTGAAATAGCGACAATGCAAAGACCAATGTTTAAAAGTTTGAAATCTAGGATTTCATAAACGGCTAACAACAGCGAGGCACCAACAGATATTCCCGATATCCAAACAAAACCTATGCTGTAAATGTAGATTTTGGTGCTCGTTACTCGATGACGGAGAGGCCAGATCAACGCAAATGCGCGCTCCAGAGAAATAGCTGCAAGGCAAAATAAGGACGCGAAAGAAAACGTGCCTTGGAGTGCTGCTGCGATAATACCATACCTGGTGCTGTCGATCTCAAGTTGCGGTGGGAACGCGAACGTTTTAATCACCATCAGTTGGCCGAATCCAACAAGAAGATCGGTGACTGCCAAGTTTATAAGCAGAAAAGCAGTTCGCTTTAGTTTGTTTCGGTGCTTCCTGAATACGAAGATGGCGAATAGATTGCCAAGAAAAACAATCACTGCTTCAACAATAATAACTGACAAAATTACTATAACAGTTACGCTCGTCATAGTGGAAGATGTTCCTGATGCGATTAAGCTCGCTAAACGGGTCAGAACTTGTTTTCTACTAAGCAAGACACAGTTACTGGCGAGGCATCCAACTGTAGATTTCCAAAATGCTGAAGACAAGGGTGCTTCACTTTTTAAGCTGTTATGGGCAAAACGGATAAGCACAATATTATTCAAATTTCCGGTTACCTTGCATAAAGAAAATAAACATTTGGTCTCACAGTATTGAGTGAAAATTGTATTGACTTTACATACAGCACTCACAATATTGTTAAGCACAATATTATTCAAACGTCCGCTAACCTTGCAGGAAGGAGGTTTTAATTAAACTATTTCACAAAAGATTCGCTCTCACAGTATTGAGCAAAGATTGCATTCATTGACTTTTCATGCAGCACTCAGTATGATATTTACTTGAACAATGGTTTGAGTGCAGAAAAAATATAAGTATATATGTTGAACATGAATAAAGTTAGTCGTAATTTAATACCATACACATTAACTTACAAATATTCTCCGTCCTTTTCTTTTACCATAAATGATTTTTTTTTTCGATCACGCATTAAGCTGGTCTTGTGTCAAGTTACTCTGTGTAAGAGTGTTTCACATCGGTGACTGTCCAAAACATATACCCACTCCCGGCAGGACGGTAGCAAGAACTGTAACAGGCAGACCAAGGCATTTGCCCCAATCAGAGTTTTTTCTGTTGTTGTTGTTTTTGTTGTTTATAGTCATCATAGTTGCATCATAAACATTCTAAATACAAAACATGGGAATTTAACAGCGGACATTGCCTCAGTCGTATTTTTGTTCTGGCTAAGGCTTGGTACCAAAGTCTTCCTAAATTAAAATTGACACTGAAAGTCGTTTAGAAGACATGTTCTTTCCATTTTAATTCCTAGGTAACTTTTTTTTACATAACTTGAGCGCAGCAACTGATATCTGCTGAAGTTGTGCTAAAAATGTCGTTTTGGCTACTTAAGAGAAGGTCAGATATGAAGGACGATAAGACCTAAGGTTTTGACCAAAAAAGCCTGGCAGATGGCCTAAACCAGCGTTTTGAAGCATTTACTACGGAGAAACTCGTTTAAGGGCGCGCTAGATACTTGATATATATTTTTTTATGAAGATTGAAGTGTGAAAGCTATGAGGAAAAGTTAATTTAGTAGGCGACAAAAATATTTTCTTTGCTTTGCGGGTTAGAAATTTTGTGACTCCAAATCATAGGAAGTTGTGGGTGATATACATTTTGAAAATATAATTTAACCCTACGTAAACAGCACCTGCGTCTATCACGTATGGCTGCAAAAATGGGACGGCAATTAAAGTGCATGATCTGATTACATGACAAAAACGTTTGTACTCTTGACAGATAAATTTAAGAAACTGACGGAAACCTAAACCAGGAGAGCAGACAACATGTCCAAGATGGTTGAAATACCATCATATGCTTTATTGCTGTTCGGCATTTTTTTTGGTTGGTACATGACCCTACAAGCCGAAAGCTTAGACATGTAATCGTGTTTAAATACAGGTTGTTTCCAAGAATGTGTGTATCATTGATGCTACCAGGGAACCGTTTTTATCATATTCTTTTTGTGGAGGTGTCGAGAAAACTAAGGACCTCCTTACAAAGAACGAGCTGGTCCTTTGCCACCTGCTCGCCCATACCAATGCTAAGGGCGAAGCATGAGACCTGACATTAGATCGGGAATAATAAAACGATTCCATGAGTTATTGAACATTTATGTACATGGTGATGCTGAGGGGCTCCGTGACCTGGTTGACGACCTACTGGAGTCAAAGAAATGGAAAAGCTTGTTTGCAATTTCAAGACTGAAGGAAGATAAATTTAACACATCACAAGCAGGTTTCGCTCTTCACTGGTCAATGAATATCACGAGTGCAAAACGAAAGAAAGTAACCGTGTTATTCAGAAGCAAGCGTAAAACCTTCAACAGGCCATCAAAATTTCAGCAACCAAGTCCAACAGCCACATTGCTTTTCAAGTGTCACACCTGAAGCTTTAAATCACGAATTGACGCAGCTATTAGCTTGGGCAGGCTGACCACTTATTCGACCGGTAGAGCGGAGGCGGCCCTGGTCAATCGTTGCAGCAGACTAACCACAGACATGTTTCAGAGATTCTCAAGTGTTCAAAACAGTAACGTGACTGCTGCACGTGTTCACCGCATTTTGTTTGTCCTTAAACCGACCAATTGTAGTAACAAATAGACGGATCGAAACCGACAAATGACTGATGACAAACTTTACACGAGTCTTTCAGCCAATAAAATCATGGCTAAATTGACCGATGAATTCCAAACTTAGAACATCATCGACTGACAAACACTACTCATTTGACTCTAAAGATGGCTTCCGTTCATGTTGTCGAAACGTTACGGTTACCAACAGCACTTCTTTTCAGAGCTACCCTCACCCGGACGATGACACAATACGAACTCAGTAATATTTTGCATGTACAGCTATTTTTGGTGATACTTTTTTGATTGGAGGAGCAGGCACGGAAGAATGTTCGCTGTAGAGATAATTTCTTTTTCATCCCGTACACGGTGGAATTTATTACGTGGAAGATGAATAAACTGTCATACACGACGGCGTTATGAAATGATATCGTATCTGACTGGCGCCATTCCTGCCTTCAAAGTTTGCGAGGTCGTTCTTGTCGCGGCCGCTTTCCAAACTTTAGTTTCTCCCTGCTGCGCTGTTTTCCGCCAAATCCCCACCCTCACTTTTTCCAAATCTTCTCACTTTCCATAAAACTTGATCATCATCATCATCATCATCATCATCACCATCACCACCATCACCACCACCATAGAAGAGATGTCTGGTTTTTTAGCCTGCGGCTGCAAGTTAGCCTGAAAACAGGTTCCCGGTGAGTCTGAAAGAAGCGAGGGAGCCTGGAAACATACTATTTATGCTGTCGTTCTATGATAGAAGCCCCTGATATCGTGATGTGATTGGTTAAATCGCTGATCGTTGACATCTTTGAGGTAAATATTTGACCAGTGTTTGTAAAATGCGGTGGACCGCCCTACACAACTCCTACAGTTCGTTACAATCATGCGAAGAGCGCGAAGTCTAAATTAAAATAGGATGCAAATCGCTGAATTCCCCACGAGACTCAGTCGGAAAATACAGGAAAGGAAAATACAGCGAAGTTTTCCTTTCACAGCAAGTGCTTTAGTAACACCGTCTTTTGACCTTAAAGAAATCTTCAAAATCATCCACCATTCCAGTTTGTGTGTCTGAGTCTTGTCTGAGTCATGACGTCACTCGCGTGCTTCGCTATTGTGTTCGTTATTGCGTAGTATGCCGGCGTTCTCCTTTAATTTTCGGTCTCTCGAAATTTCGTCATTTCACATTCTGAAGGGTACTTTATGCTTTGTTATAAAGAGGAATTTTATGTAGAATCTAGTAAAGTGGAGTCGTTTGGCTGCGCTATGGCAATTTTTTTTGAGGTCAAAGGCATGGTTTCGATCGGTTTGTGGATTTTCCCCTGTTATCTGCGTGCCGCTTTGCAGAGTTTCACACACCTCTATCATGTGTTCCGTTATAATTTCGTTAGGCTCATTTCAGTATTGCAAGTTAAATATTCCGTTAATACATTGCATTCTTTCACTCTATATTATGACGCCGGGCCCGGCTGTTTTATTAGGTCGATTAGAAATGTTTGCAAGTACAGAAAATATAGCTTCTTGACAGGTGTAATTGCCTAATCGACTGATTTGTTACAGGCTGTTCACCAAGGGCGGATAGGCACATCAAAAACAAAGTCTTCAGGCGACTCCCCTGTCCTTCCCGACAGCTTCGTTTATTATGTTTCGCGCACGCCGAATTTCCTTTCCGTCCTTGCCAGCGTTCTGCCTAGTTTAATTTGTAATTATAAAACTACCGTGTAACAGCCATGTTTTTGAAGGAAAAGTGTAGGCTCGATCGCCGCCGCTTTCAACCTCGTTCCCAGGGTGTAACTTCTGACTTAGCGGCGGGGCGAGAAAAACGCCGAGGGCCTTTTCCCGCTCCGCCCCCAAGTGAGGGAAAAGGCCCTGGGAACGCGTTCCTCCCCAAAAAAGAGTTCAAGGGAAGAGCGCGGGCTTGTTTCCTGAACAGCGGCTGGTAATCGTGGCTATGGAAAAGTGTGGTTTCGTGACTGATGGAGACACCATTAGTTTGTATGGTTTCTTTGCGGTTTTATTTCGCATCTGATCAGAGGCAACGCAAGCTCTTTCAAATTATACCCTTTCTTTTAATCGGTGTTGTGTTACAAAGGTTCGATTTATAAGGGTTTGTATGGGAACGCAACGACAAACGAAACTGACTACCTCTGTAGGGCTATTTATATTTATCCAACCTCCTATGTGAACCGCAAAAGCCCGGGGGAGACTCGCATATGAAATGTAGAGCAAGGGGGGGGGGAGGAATCGTCGAAACTTTTACATGTCCAAGCTTCTTTTGACCCCTAAAAGAGACCATGTCAGAAAACAGACAAATTTATTTTTTTATATTTCTTTGCGTGCAACTCTAAACGAGACCTTCACGGCTACATATACTGGCGTTTTTTCCCCTGAACACCCCAAGTGAGACAAAAATCCGCGATTTACACCCCTAGGCGAGACGACAAGAACTCCCTCATAATTGTAACTTTTGGTAAATATTTTTTGCAACAACTATTTGAGACCCACTAGCAATGGGACTGTATGCCCTAAGCATCCAGCCTCTTATTACTAGTTTACAAGGGACATGTAAGATCAAGCAGTGCTGGTTTACCGATGATGCCAGTAGAGTAGGCCCTGCCGCGGAAATCAAGAGGTGGTGGGACACCCTAAGTGGACCTAGGTGCAATTGGTCCAGATTTCGGTTACCATCCAAATGGCAAGAAATGCTGGATTATCACCAAGCCTGATAGCGAGATTATAGTGAAAGAAGCTTTCAAGGGAATAGTTATCAATGCAACAGTTCAAGGTCAGAGACATCTGGGTGCAGTGATAGGTTCACAAGAGTATGTTGAGGAATATGTAAGCGACAAGGTGACCAATTGGATAAGTGAGATAACTAAGCTAGCTGAATTCGCTGTGACTCAACCTCAAGCGTCCTATGCGGCATACCCATTTGGATCAAAACACCGACGGACCTATTTCCTGAGAACTCTACCAGATATCCAATACTTACTTGAACCACTAGAAAGCGCAATATCTCGCGTACTCATCCCTGCCTTTACAGTGGCAGTGTGGCCAATTGGACAGAGACATACTGGCACTTCCAGTCCGTTGGGGAGAACTTGGCATAGCAAACCCTTCCAGTGATGCTAGGTTCCATTTTACCTCATCAGTCAAAGTGGCGGCGCCCCTCGTTAAGCAGATCGTGTCACAGGTGCATCAACTGCCTGAAGATTCGTGGTTTTCACGTCACGCAATTAAGCTTAATTATTACGCAAGTGAAAAATAAAATCGCTTACCATTCAATAAATTGAGTCAAGAAATTGACAGATCGCAGACGAGTATGTAGACGCCATGTTGGAGCCCGTCTGGGGGACTCCAACATGGCGGCCGGAAACCAGTGGATACATCTGAAGTTTACTTTGGCTCTCAAAACGTTTATTCTCTCTGTTAAACTTGAAAACATTCGCTTAGGCACTTCTCTCAACATATTGGTTATTCAGAACGCGAAAACACAAGAGGAATCGATGTTTTCGTGCATGCAATATGTTACCAAGAAGCAATGCCGATGTCATGCGTTGCGAAAAAAATCGTGCTCTATTTTCAAAACAAAGTAGTCCAGTCTCCTTTCTTCCCGCCCCTAATATAGGGGCTGAACCAGGGCGAGCGAAAGAAGAGTCCAGGATAACTTGCATGCGCATGCTCAGAACAAACCAATAAAAAATTAGTAGGTCCCTACCACGCTGCTCGCGTCAATGTGTCGCGCAATTCCTTTTTCGGCTTGCGCTCGCGCAATTTCTTTGACGTTGATATTGTGGTAAAAACTTAACTATCGAAATACGGCCATGGTTTATCGTAGTCTGTACTTTTATCGCATCGACAACGAGTACGCGTCATTACTCTTTTCCCAAACATTTTTTCGTATTGTTTCTGATCTGCATATTAAGCGAGTTTGCAAAAGTTTTTGAAAGAAAAGTCTGACGCGTACGAGTAGCTCATTTGCATAATGCAGAGCGTGCACTTTCCGAGTCCGAGTCGTTGTTTTCAATTGTCAACAAATCTTGGCAAAGATTCCTTTCGTTATCTTTGACATTGTGATAAAAAACAAGTCGAATGTGGTATAGCATGGTACTGGTGAAATTCCACTGATTTGGGATTAATTGACATGTTTTTAATTAATCTGAATGCAGAAATTGTTGCTTGAATATTATCATTCAGAAAATCGCGCCACAAGCCAAATGTGGAAAATATTTGGTGAAATATGGTTTTTTCCCCCGATTTGGGGGGAAAAATGGCGGCATTCTGAGCATGCGCATGCAAGTTATCTTGGACTCTTCTTTCGGCCGCCTGGGTTCAGCCCCTATATGTGGCGAGATAAAAGGAGAGTTCAGGGACTGGACTAAAAACAAAGTGGTCTACCGAGCTGAAGACAGGCCAACAGATATATGTCTAAAAATGACTTTTACCTGATAAAGGTAAACACTAAAAATTTTTATTTTGGTTTCTTTCTGACGTCACTTGAAAACCAAAAATACCCTGATAAGATCGGCACAGCAGGAAGTGAGAGCAGAGCGAGCCAAAACTTTGGAGAAAAGAGCAGAGAGACTAAAGGAAGTTGCGCCAAAGAAAACCTGGCGTGCACTAGATCTTGCCACTGAAAAACGTTCCTCTATATGGCTAACATCACTCCCTCTAAAGAAGATGGGGTTCAACCTGAACAAGAGGGAGTTTAGGGATGGACTCAGCCTACGCTATGACTGGCCTATAACTGATATTCCATCTACGTGTCTTTGTGGAGATTCTGTTACAATAGATCACACCATGATTTGTATGCAGTATGAAGGTGGATTTGTAATAGTAATGTCGTTAAAAGCGGAGCTCCGGCGGCCCGAAGGGCCGCCAAGCGGAGCCCATAACCATATACTAACCATGTATTGATTTTCTCATGGTTATCATGGGCATGGTATTGCTCGTGGGCGCGTACGCACAATAACGACGATGACGACGCGACGGCGACGGAGTCGCGCAACATGGCGGCCATACTCTAAATAATAGGTTGATAGACATGCAGCCTTGGTTTACCGTGTACCTCTGATATTGGACATCCATGTTATGAGCAATTGACACCTATCAAAACAAGGTATTTGCTGACCAGTATCATGTGACCATATCACAGGCTTAAGTCTACAGTTCATCAATGTCACGTGCGTTTTTGAAGTTAAGCGCTGACCAAATGCTGGTTTTTTATTAGATTGCGGGCTCATGTCAGGTTAACTTGTTGAAAACAGTTCAGGATTGCTCAGAAGCTGGCTAACGCTAGCCTAGGATTAAGATTTAACCGAATTATAACGTTTTCTTTATACAAATATTTTTTCTTGCTTTTCTTGCTTTCTTTCAGAAAACCTCACTGCTAAGGTACAGAACTCAAATCAAAATTCTTCCTTTTCCTGGGTTAGCTTAATCGGGTTTTTAACAACGTGGCCAAGGAGCTACGCTTTTAGACTGGCCTAAATCTATATATTATTCATGAGTGAACACATGTTTAGGTCACGTGATCAGTCAGTGAAATTACAGTGTGAACTTTTCAGTGTCAACATTTTGTGTTTCTTTTACCCGCACTCGGTCCCGATACCACATCTGGCGACGAGGATGCAGCCATCCACCAACACTGGTTTTTCATCGAAGAATTCCCTGTATACCTGAAGAAAGTTTTCGTGGTAATCACGTGCTGTTGCTACGCGCTCAACCCTGTCAAACCTCATGGCGCTTTCACTACCAAATTTTGCGTCGTTCGACGTCCATGCCGACGGCAATGCGGGTCCTCGCTGGAAAAAAATGGATTACAAAATTAGAGCAAATGTTCATTGGAATGAACATTACAGTTCCGAAACGAAAACGAGCCCTGTTGCTCCATTATAGACAACGATTATGACACAGCAGTCGCGAAACTAAACGAATATTTCTCTCCACAAGTCAATACTACCTACGAAGTGTACAATTTTCGACAGGCAAAACAGAAAGAAGGTGAACTGCTGGACAGCTATCACACCAGACTCCGCCAACTCGCGAAAACCTGCGAATTCAGCGATATTGACAAAGAGATCAAAGAGCGTATTTATTTCGACATGCACTTCAAGCTCTCTACGACGCCGAGCGCTTTGTGAAAACCTTACGCTAGAAGCCATGTTAAAGCTAGGAAGAGCGTGGGAACTTACTGCTAAACAAGCAAAAGACGTGGAAGATACCGGAAACGATTCTGTCAACAAAATTAACACAAAAGAGGATCATCGACAAAGCTGCCGCCGCAACTGAACCGAAGATTCTTCTCAGTCACGGCGCAAACGCTCACAGTCACGCAATCGTCATTATAGAGACAAACACAGCAAATCTTTACGAAAATGTGGCAATTGAGGTGGTTACACTCCTCACAAAAATCCGTGTCCCGCTCGGGGAAAAACCGGCAACGCTTGCGGAAAAATTGGTCATTTTGCTCATGTTTGTAGATCAAAACCTCGTACCGTGGCCTCTGTGGAAACTGATGAAATCTCCGATGACGAGTACGAGTACGTTTACACGGTCAACCACCAAGAAAACAAGAAGCCACCGGTATGCCAGCTACAAATTAATGGAAAATCCGTGGAGATGATGATCGACTCAGGTGCGTCTGTTAACCTTCTGGTTGAAATCACTTCTGCAAAAATCAAAAGTCACGGCAACAAAAGTTTAAGACAACAACAACAACAACAACAACAACTTTATTTATAGTATAAATTCAGCACAAGAAAGACTGTTCCGCAAATAGCATTGCTAGTCTGGGCGGAACAGTCATACAAAGGAAAAAAAATTAAAAATTAATAGTAAATTTAAAAATGAATAATAAATTTACAATAGGACAGTTACATAATTTTTAAACAGATTGTAGCAAATTATTAAATCATTAAAACGTAAACATAATGAAGAACTCAAGTTCAATTGTACGTTTTTAGGGCAGAGGAAATTTGGGAAATATCAATATAGTCATCATGCTTCTTAAGAATATCTAGAAGGAAAGAGTGGAGTTTTGTTTGGAAGTGTTTCTTGGGGAGCTCTCTTAATGATGCTGGCATCTCATTCCAAATTTTAGCTCCTACTCTTGATAAAGGCCTACTCACTTAAGGCCTACTCACTCCAAGATTTACTCCTGTGGATCTGACACTCTTCTTCCTCTGTTAGGAACTTTCACTGCAACTGTAAAATCCAGTAATGCAAGCACTCCTGCTCAACTATTGGGTACTCGTAGTCAAAGGAGAAAATGGAAACCTTCTCAGTTACCATAGTGCACAGAAACTTGCTTTGATTGCAGTCTCTGTGAGCACTGCCACCATCGCCGACAGCGATAAGAACAACCCAGAGTCGTTAAAATTAAAAGAAGAGTTTAAATCTTTGTTTGGAGGTATAGGAAAAGCACAGAACAAAGAAGTTAAACTTCACATTGACCCTAATGTGACACCCCGACAACAGCCCCATCGACGAATTCCTTTCCATGTTCAAGAAGATGTAGACAAAGAGCTTGAGAGACTTGAGAAACTGGACACCATTGAAAAGGTGGAAGGGCCAACACCCTGGGTTAGTCCTATTGTCGTTGTCCCCAAGAAATCTGGAGAAGTTGGGATCTGTGTTGACATGCGAGAGGCAAACAAAGCAATCAAGAAAGAAAAACATCTCATGCCAACTATTGATGACCTCATCGCTGATTTGAATGGTGCAACCCATGTCAGTACATTAGATCTGTCTTCGGGATACCGTCAGCTCGAGTTGGCACCGGCAAGTTGTTACGTCACAACTTTAATTCCAGTACACAAGTTGGTCTAAGAAGATAAAAGCGTCTGCCAATTGGAGTCAATGCAGCATCAGAAATCTTCCAAGAAGCAATTAGGGAACTCCTCTCTGGTCTACCAAGATGCAGAAACATCTCAGATGACATCACTGTATTCGGAAAAGGCTAAGAAGAGCATAACAAGAACCTCTGCTTGGTATGGCACAGTATGTATCTCGATCCATACCAAATTATGCCACCATCACAACTCCACTGCGCTTGTTGGCTCGACAGGACACGCCTTGGAAATGGGAGCAAGAAGAACAAAGAGCATTTAATGCCCTGAAAGAAGCCCTTGTTGGAGATCAAGTTATGTCCTATTTTGATCCAAGAAAGAAGACTGAAATCATTGTCGATGCCAGTCCATTTGGTCTTGGTGGTCTTCTGATACAAGAGGGTAAAGTTCTTGGTTATGGAAGTCGTGCACTGAGTGATGTGGAAAGTCGCTACTCCCAAACGGAGAGAGAGATGCTTGCTGTAGGATGGGGAGTGGAACATTTCCATCTGTATGTTTATGGTGTCGAGTTTTCTGTCATCACTGACCATAAGCCCCTCATTGGCATCTTCAAGAACCACAAGCAAACTCCCCTACGAATTGAAAGGTGGAAGCTTCGACTGATGCCCTATGACTGTCAGCTGATCTATCGACCCGGAAGAAATGCAGTAAACCCTGCTGATTTTGTGAGCCGACATCCCAGTTCCAAAGCACCCAAAGAACCAATTATGTGAACTATGTGTCCACTAATGCTGTACCAAAAGCAATGACACTCGAAGAAACCAAGCAAGAAACCAAACACGAGGCAGAAATGCAAGCTGTCATCAAAGCTGTAGAAACTGACCAGTGGAGTGTCCCAGAAGTCCAAAACCGCAAGAAGCTCAAGGAAGAACTATCTGTGTTCAATGGGCTAGTGTTGAGAAGAAACAGAATTGTCATACCATCTAACCTCAGAAGTAAAGCAGTAGACCTGGCATATGGAGGTCACCAAGGAATTGTAAAGACAAAGCAACTAATCAGAGACAAGGTGTGGTTCCCAGGAATCGACAAGCTAGCAAAAGAGAAGGTCAAAAACTGTCTTTCATGTCAAGCTGCGTCAACCCAATCACCACAAAGAGAACCCCTTAGAATGACCTCACTTCCTAGTGCACCTTGGAAGGAAGTTGCAGTAGATTTTGCCAGGCCATTCCCATCTGGTGATTATATCATGGTGGTAACAGACGAATTTGGCACTTTCCAGAAGTAGAAATACTCACCTCAACATCAGCCAGAGCTGTGGACTTGAAAGGCTTTCTTATCAATTATTAAGAATTATTTCTATCAACATCAGAATATCACCATCATTATCAAGCGAGAATGTAAAACATGCGCGAATTTCTGAAATCGCCATAATAATTCTCTCTCTAAAGTTTATCGGTTCATTTGAAGCTGCCGCGTTTTCTTTTACCACTGAAGTTGTTTTTTCCCGCCTAGCCGCTAGCCTAGCCGGAGTTCGTTTGCGAAGTAGGAACATTTTTTCAGCGCTGTTTTCTCGAAACAATTGGCATGCACTATCGAGCATGCACTATCGAGTTATGGAGCACGTGGGAAGTTTAGAGAGCACGAAAGAAGCTTACTCTAGCTTCTTGAGTGCAACTCTAGCTTCTTGAGTGCTCTCCAAACTTCCCAAGTGCCCCATAACTCGATAGTGCACAGCTAAAAGCACGAACCAATTGTTTTATAACATAGCCGGTGGAATTGTGCATCAAATTTGACGCGAAAAACGGACAACAATATCAGAAGTGATTGTTCGTGGTAAGCGAAATATTAAGCAAAATAGGAATTGGTTTTATTACAATTTTTCTGTTGAAAGCTCGAGTTTTGTACTTAACAATTTTTAAACGGAAAAATTTAAGCTTACCTTTAAAGGTTGAAACAGATGAGTTTGTCATTTGTTTAGTTTCACCAGTGTCTTTCTGTCAAAATTTGTTGCATTTCACCCTCAGACAGTGAAGCGAATCGTGACGGCGCTGATGTCGAGTCTCCTTTTCCATTGTTTTTTCTTTTTCTGCCTCATTTAAGAACTCTAGCCCAAGATAAAAGGTCGGAAAATTGTCTTCATTTGGGAATGGTGGGCGACGCAAACACTGGCCGCTCGCGCAAAAAAAAAAGAATTCTGGCGAAACGATTTGCTCACGCCGTCAGCGTGCACTATCGGGATTTTGAGCACGCTTACGTATACTGAGTTTGATTGCGTGGCTCTGTTAGCTATGTTATAATTTTACATATAAACAACAAAAAGCTGTCTGCAAAGTTTTTATTTCTAAATACTTTATTTTCAAGAGCGATTTTTGTACGATCACTCCATAGTCTTTTAATCCTATTTCAAAAATGTCCTGTAACTTTTCACTGAAATTAAATATGGCAAATCGCAGACACGTGTTTTTAGTGCCTTGGCCCCGGAAACAGAGGAACACTTTAAATAGGCCCACTCTGGGACCTTAAGTCGCCTAAAGTCACCTTAAGTCGATATTGGTTACACAATGTTATAAGGGTTCCCACCTGTGAAGTTGTACCCATAAGGAGGATATTAAGCTGGACAATAGGTAAACTCAGCTCCAATCATAAGGATCAGAGGAGGAGGCAGGACAGCTGAATGATTAAGAAGTCCAATTTTGTCCCCTAGTAGGGATCACCCATTGTGTTCTTGGGTAAGATACTGTACTCTCACAATGCCCTTCCCCCTCTCCCATATGCAGCGCTCCAAGTTCACTTTTTCAAAAAGTCGCCTTTTGGGGACCTTTAACTGTAAAATGGTCGCCATCACCCGACCTTCACCAGAATTTTGGTCGCCAAAAATTTTTTCTACTCACCATGGTGACCAAAATGGTCACAGCTTGGAGTGCTGATGTGTAAAACTAAGGGGGTAGGAAACCCTGCAATGGAGTATGAGTTGATATGAGGTAGGCAATGGCTTCCACATACATGGAAACCCCATGTTATAGCAGCTGTGCACCTGTCAAACCACCATGTGTTAAATAGCATGATGAATTCCTGCAAACAATACTGAATTAGGAAATGTCTCTGTGACAATGTACATGTATACTCCTACTAATTTTTGTTTTGTATTTCATTGACTCTTTCAATGTGAGTTGATCACAAGGTTGACACTGTGCGTTATCACGATGAATAAAAATATTATTGATGGCAAAAAAAGCAAATGACTGTGGCTGCAATAATTTATTTATATAACTGAATCAGATCAAACTTACAGTTCTGGGTCATCAAAGCAAAAACAAAATAGAAAGGTATTCTGGAGAAAAGGTACATTTTTGCCAGAGACTTTTACATTGAGTAGTACAAATGTGGTGATTTAAAGTCAGTTGAACTGAACTGAAGCTAAAGTTTAGACACTTTACTTACCCAGAGCAAAAGAGTGACAAATGTGGGCCATTTCTCCAGCATAAACCTGCACTACAAGCTTCCACCACCGTATTCGACCAACTTTGCAACTCAACGAACCTACTAAAGGCATAAATATTTATCTTACATAAGGCTTTGACAGTTTTTCCATATACATCGTAAGTTTGAGGTTCAACATAGACGAATGAACCTCTCCTATCCCGAGAAAAACTTTCAGCAGCAAGCATGGCCGCCGGTCCAACATTTGATCACGTGACTTAGCTTATCCCGTGACTGAAGTACACACGAGAACCACACGAGAACACCACTCACGTGCTTTTCCCTCGTGGAGTAGATTATTATGCTGGCCAGCAATCTATGAAGTCTACACCCGCAGAGACAGTCCACCTTGTTTTGGCTACCTGCTTGTATTGTGGAAAGAAAAATCGCCCCGGCGACACAATTCAATTCGAGGTAAAGTAAAGAATTTTTTTCGCTATAGCACACAGTATGGCCATACTTGGCGGGAAGGCTCGAATCTTCCGCGGTAAGGGCGAAAAGAAGGGAGACTCATGGGAAACTCGCTTCGAAGAATGGAAACTAGATAGCGGCGCAAAGGTTACTGGGAGAATTAAAATGGCGGAAGGCAGCGTTCGTATGGTGCAACCATCAATTCATACCTGCCAACTTTTCCCGGGAGTCTCCAAGTTTTTCATTAAATCTCCCGGTCTCTCGGAATGCCTTTTGGGTGATTTTCGGAGGTTATTCCTTGACATTGTCTTTAATGACATTCTCACAATGCAAAGATTTCTAGATGTCTCCAGATTTTTGCACTCTGGGGATTGGCAGTATAATTGTATAATTTCGTTGTGACTCAATAATTTCTGGAGAGCTGCAAGGTATTTTTATTAGCTCTATTTTATAATTCTTGTGTCAAAGTCAGCCTGATACTTGTATTTAGTTTCTGCTTACTAAAAAAATGCAGCTTAACCCTAGATGCCCCGGCTTTTTAGAGGGGAGGGGGGGGGGGGGGCCTGCAAATGCCAGAGCAAATTATTTTCTCACACTTCATGCTACTTTGAAAACACACATGAAATAAATGTTGAATTCTACCTTTATGTTTCCATCCTTGCCATCCAAAACAGACATACTCTTGAAAAGCGAAGGTTAATCTTGTTCCATAATCCAAAATAAACAATGGGAAGTAAAGTATTTAGTGTCCATTTAGATTTAATTGCCGTACTCATGATCCATTGATGTGTTGAAGTTTATACTCGAGAACACGGCATGATAAACAGTAGATTTTGTCCTTTATCAACATGTCGAAGGAAATTAATGAATTATCGATAAATGTTAAGGTCCTCGCTCCTGATGATTTGTTTGTCTTGTTTTGTCCTCAGGGCACGTAACATTCCGGGGAAAGAACTACATAACAAAATGGCCGCCATATTTTGGTCTTCTTTGCGACTGTCAGTTTCATGACTTCAAACACGAAGGCTAGGCAAAGATAACAAACAGTTTAATAGTACAGCAGTTTCTATTGGCTCAATATGTTAGCAATGCCTTAGCAACCAATCAAATTGCTCATTACATAATTGGGCCGATGTAATCGGCCCTGGCACATCTAGGAGTGTACTCAAAGGCCGATCTGATCGGCCCCCTGGCACATCTAGGGTACTGTCACAAGCCTAAACACAAAACTTTAAGCTTATTTCATTTGTTGTAGGTGAAACGCTGGGTCCTGGTGATCCGATCAGCGAAAGTAAAGATCTTCCAACAAAATTCGGTTCTCTGTAAGTGAGACGTCAAAGTTTTATGGAGCCAGAAAGTGGTTGGGAAGACAGGAAAGGAAGTCTTCTTACCAAGGACCAGAAGTTATCACATGGTTGGCAAAATGGTACTGGGGTGTTTTCTCTGACAGAGGCAGGAGAACAACGAATTGGTTGGGTCCCTGAAAAGGACCAATGAACTATGGATACTGTTGGAAAGGCATGTGATTTGCCTATCTTCCATGCCAAAATCGACAGACAATTTTACCAAGGTAACAATTTTATTAATAACTATAATAATAAAAATAATATAAAAATTGTTACCTTGGTAAAATTATTTGTAAAGGCTGCTTGGTGTAAAAGACACAGGACACATCACAACAGAACACCACCTCACTAACATATTTTGTTCATTGTTTTCCCTGTTCTTTTGCCCTTTTATTTTCTATTGTTGTACACCAACTGTGTTTTCTACACCAAGTAAGAGCCCCAAAGCAACAAAGCTTTGTGAAATAGGAAAGCTTATTACATGCAAAGAATCTTGTGTAACTTTGATTATTTTGTGGAAAATTTATTACTTTTCTGTAAATCATCTCTGTTTTTCTTAAACTTCAAAGTTATGTCACTATTTGCATATTTTTTATAGTATTGTTGGATGTTGCTTCATATTTTGATATAATTACTTTAGGCAAATACCAGTCGTCATGTTGATTCCTGGCTATTTATTGACTAGCTTGGACTATATAATTGAACAATTCTCTAACCATTTTTAGCTAAAATGGTTTGAAACTGGGATACTTGAGACTATGGTGACTTATAGCAATACAAAAGTAAGCAAGATAATTATCATAATATGTGTATGAGCTAATATTGGTTTAATGTGAGGGACTCTGTGAATATTTTGAATTTTATAGAGTGACTTTGCTAACTTGAAGTTTTATTACTTGAGTCATATAAAATCGCTTTAAGTTGCCTTAAGTTGCCTTAAATCGTCTAAAGTCGCAATAATTTTTGGCCAATTTTGCTTAAGTCACTTTAAATCACCTAAAGTCGCCTTAAGTTACAGCGACTTAAGGTCCCAGAGTAGGCCTTTAAATAGGCGAAAAACAAAATGCGCTTTGACATGTGACCCTCAAAAGGTGATTCAGGCGCTCGCATTTAGGAGTTGTGAAAAATTTGACAATAATTTTTTTTTCAAACTTTTTGGTATAGCCTGATAGCCAGTCCTAAAGGCTTTTATTTGATATAGGGGTTTAGATACCTACATTTTAAACCGGACACGCTACATTGCTTGCATGCGAGACAACCCTGAAGGTGCATGGTAACCTTAAGCTGTCTCAGGGGAAGTAGATCCACTATAAGGAAATCATGGGACTTCCACAATACTGATATAGAAATTGAGAACACTAAAGGAGCTATATATTGGGTTTTTTAAAGGGACATTTGCTGTTTTTACTACGCATTTTAAATTAATTGTAAATAGTTTTTTTTTTAAGTTGTTTTAATTGTTATCATATCTCATGGATACGAGTTTTATTTTTTTAAAATAATTGTTCAATAATTTAACGTTTTTACTCTTTTACAATGAGTAACATTTGAGGAAAAAGTTGTCTATCTTTTTATTAAAACAACGTAATGGCTTTTAGCCGGTGGAAATACTTGTGTAATTTTTCTGTGAGTTTTTAACAAAGTGTTGTATAGTTTTATAAAAATAATAATAATAATAACAATGACAATGACAATGACAATGACAATGACAATGGCAATGGCAATGGCAATGGCAATGACAATGACAATGGCAATGGCAATGGCAATGACAATGACAATGGCAATGGCAATGGCAATGGCAAATGCAATGGCAATGGCAATGGCAATGACAATGACAATGGCAATGGCAATGGCAATGGCAAATGCAATGGCAATGGCAATGGCAATGACAATGACAATGACAATGACAATGACAATGACAATGACAATGACAATGACAATGACAATGACAATGACAATGACAATGACAATGACAATAATAATAATAATAATAATAATAACATGAGCCCATTACCCAGAGCCTTCATCTTCCATACTGACCCTCTGAGTCAACCATGTCCCGTATCTTTTTATTTTTAGAATCACCTCCCACGGAGGCTTTCGCGGGTGTTTTTCATAGTAGCCAATCATAAGAGAGCTGTGGTCCTCTATTGTTATACGCGATGGCTACTCGACAACCTCGTTCTATTAGAGACGCTGGGAAGGAGGTTGGCTACTCGAAAACAATTCAATAATGGCGGAAAGCGAGGAAAGTTAATCCAACGAAAGTTCTGATATTTATGAGCCAACCTGCCCAGGAAAGCGGCACATACAACACGCAAAAAAGTCAACAGACTTGCGCGCAAACAGCTACATTTGAATTATAATATGAATATTTAATCAGCCTCATTCCATATTCAAGAAATGACACAGCAATTTTAAGCAGTTTATGATTGCGTAAACTTTCAAGAACACCGAAACACGTACTTGATGTAAAACTACTGGTGGTGTATGTCGATTGATTGATGATATAAAATCAACAAATACACAGCATAAGGACTCAGAGCAATCGAGGGCAGCGAAGTGTTTAAAGCAGATTAGTAAGACCGCACTGAATTATTGACTTCAGGTGAGGTAGAAATCTATTGTTTCAGGAAGGAAACTAAAGCCAAATACTTATATTTTATTTCGTGTAATACAACTTCTTTCATATTTAGAAGGTTTTACCATTTTATTTTATACAATGCACTGCTCAGTTAGCTTTGAATCCAAGTTCCTTGCCCAAAATCACAATCGACCAGTCCGGACCCTGTGCAACTCATTTTCGGATTGCTAGCTATTGCTTATGTAAGTTGAATTATAATTCTATAAATATATCAGGCCCTTGCTTTTGCTGGCCAACGGCTAACAGCCAAGTTAATCACATTACTACCTAGCCAACTGATTCATGGATAACAAACTTAAACGACTCGAACTAGTTGACCTGTGGTTCTCTTAGCGATATTAGCCTAGAGTCTTTTAGCCATTTAAATCCAAAATGTAAGCATTGAGTTTAACGCCTCTTATATGCATTCAAAGAAAGAAAATCTTTGAGGCTACGTGTTAGCATTTATTTTGCAAATACAAAGACATCTCTGATGTTTATGCATTCTGTTACGGGTTGTTTCCAGACAGAGCTCAGGAAACAGCAACAAACTAATCTATTTCCGCGAGGTAACTTCACGAATTTACACCAATATTTACAGCACAAAGCTTCTTCGCATTAAACCAATCTCTTCTACAGCAGAAACTTTCGCTCTAGTTAATTTGACACGGTTTCTAATTCGAGTAATTACAAAAAAAAAATAGCACGCTCTGGATTATTCTTTTCAAATTGGCTACGGCTGAATAACTTCCAGTTCTAGATTGTTCTAGAACTACACATTTTTTCGTGACACAATCTCTTGCATAACTACAGGTGCCCTGAAGTCTATTTCTTTTTTCCTTTTTTTTTGGCATCTTTCAGAAAGGCATGGGCTGTTGCTGTGGAAAACTCGAAGAAAGAGTAAATGAAAAGTTTGAACCAAGCCTTATAGTTGAAAAGGAACTCTTCTGGGCCAACCTTCAGTATCAAAGATCCGTTGGTTTCTTTCAGATTAAAGGAAACGGAGCCCTGGTTTTGACATCAGATATGCTGTGGTTCAATTTACTTTGCCCGGATATAAAGATAGCAATACCACTTCGGAGTATTCTTGAAGTCGGAGTTGATCGCTTAGGGCTGATTGTTGAATTCGTCGACCCAGCATCAGGGATGGAAGATCAAGTCATATTTTCGTTACGCGAGCCTCAACGTTGGAAGATGCTCATTCAGGCAGTTAAGGGAAACTGCTTAGGAGAACTGGAAAGACGAGTTAGCAAGAGGTTCGTAGAATCCCAAATAATCGCGAAAGAAATATTCTGGGCCAATCTGCAGTTTCAAAGGTCTCTCGGCCCACATAAAATACTACAAGGAAACGGAGCTCTAGTGTTGACTCCATATATGCTG